>PVJX010001179.1:27788-176672 GCA_004027295.1 Dolichotis patagonum | reverse complement strand
CCGCACCCCCGCACCTCTGCACCCCCACAGCCCTGCACCCCCCCGCAGCCCTGCAGCCCGCAGCTCAGCAGCCCAGCTGGGGAGACGCGCGCCGTGGTGGGGAAAGGCCTTGGCGATTCGCTGGTTTACTGAAAATTCTAAGAGGGAGGGCAGTAATAACACTGTCCAGGAACAAAGGCGAGAGAGAATCTAAAATCATTGCTACGGGACAGAGAAACCGGCGTTACGCAAGTGAACAACGGACACCTCCCCAGGAACTTGGGAGAGGGGACCACGTGGGAACACAGCTCCGTCAGAGGACAGTGACTTTGGGGGCTTTTTCGGTACCGAAATTGAACTCAGGACATCGTGCCTGCAACAATTCTTTAATGACATCCTACCATTCCCGTGAGGACCCGTGATGTACACTGGTTAAATTAAAAAAAAAAAAAAAAACGCAAAATCTCCGCAAAATGATGAATATTTGGGAGATGTATGTATACGTACCCTGATTACAGCACTGAGCGATTCACACATGGAAACGCGGCACCCCAGGAATACGGGTGGCTTTATGCATCACTTTAAAATGAATTTAAAAAGCAGATTCTGTGAAGTTTGTTTCTTTGGGCTAAGTGGACTGAACGCACAGCAATATATAAATTCCGCCTCAGTCCCCGGGTTCTCTAAAGTGTCCCCCACGGCGGCGTGTGTCTGCAGGGACCACGGGGCGCTGCCCTCAGCGGTGGACTCGGCCACGGAGCACCTCACAGCCCAGCCCGCCCCTGCTGCTGAGGGGCAGGTCTCTGCCCACCCTCCCTCCCCTCTCCCCGGCCTGACCCCGATGGGAGGAGGCGACCTCTGCCAGCCCCTCCGACCCTGCTGTTTCTGCCTTCCAGCCAGGGGACTTTGGACAAACCGCCCAGAAGCTGGGAGCCAAGCACAACTCGGCTGGTGTGACGGAGAGTTTGATCTCAGTGATGGCAAAGTGGCTGACGTGGCTCCCTGACACGATTTGTAGGGAGCCGGCGAGGTTGTGTCAGCCTTGAGAACTGAACCTTTGTGCACAGTGATGCTAGTGATGAATACGAAGACAGTAGACATGTTTGTCCTTTAGAGTGTTTTTACTACTTTTTACCTTAGCTTGGGACAATACCACAGGACACCTCTGAAGCCTAATCCATCTCATTAGTAGATGCAGAAGGGAGGTGGGATGGGACTTAGTTGGTGTGACTAATTTAAATAATGTAATTTATAGCAGAAATAGATAATAGCCATAAAACATGTGTGCATTCAGCTGAAAGTTCACTGCTCTAAAAGAATTTAATTTTCTGTATAAGCTTTCAATTTACTAGCAGTGAAAACTTTAATTTCAGCTACACTCAGTCAGATTCAGTAGCTTTATCTACCAAATTAAATACTAGATTTTCATTTACCGTCCAGCCTAAGGAACCGTGTTTGCCTCTCACATCGGTACAGACCTTGCATGCTACCAAAGGTCACTCCAAGGGTGTCGCCTGTGCAGACTCTCTCGTGTTGGCTGCGATTCCTGGGTGTTGCTGCAGGGATAGGCTGCTGAGAGAGGGTGCCAGGCGGCATTGAGGGAAGAGGGCACTGTGGGTGTGGGGAGCCTGGGCACCGGAAGATCCCTGGGTATGTGACCAGACTGAAGAGCTTTATGTAGGAATATTGTTACAAATCACTACCATGAAGTATACAGCTGGCTCGCCCGTCTGGGACGCCCGTCACTTTGTGTCCCAAAAGAGGTTGGCGAGCTCTCCCCGCTCCCCACCGAGGAGTTGGACTTTGTGTCCCCTGGTCATTAGGTGCTCTTTCTTCACCCGGGGACTGTCAGGAAGTTGCAGCCACCTCGTCATTCTGAGAGGGCTGTAGCTGGTGCTGGGTTCCTGGAATAGAAATAGGAGCAGGAGAAAAATAAAGAGACTATAACAGAAGCTAATCGTCAATAGAGACCGACTCCAGGACAGAATGTTCTCTGACTTGGCGGCTTTGATTTTAAAATTTTTATTTTAAACTGGTTGCCTAATCCATTTAAAACAGTGCCTGTTGTTTTGACGCTTACGTTAGGGAGAGAGCCTTCAAGGACTCTCCAGTGTATTAAGAAATATGGTACATTACATGATCTTGTTTGATCATATAAAGATGAGTCAGAGAATTCTAAAAATGCTATTTGCCTAGAAAAGATAGGCAGATACAGACCTGACCGGCATCGGCGTTCTGCACCTCTCTGGAACGAGGACATCAGTTCCCAGCAGAACCTGAGGACAGACTCTTCCCACTGCCTGCCCTCCCTCCCTCGGCCACATGCCGGGTTCCATGAATGACGGTGAGTGGAAGATTTGTGGTAGGAACGTTTACAAGCGCTTTGGTGAAAACTGTCATTGGATCTCTGAACTTTTCATCAGTTTGACTCCGTGGTGTCAGAATCGCGCTCGAACAAACTGCAGAAGAAACACGGATACAGGGTAGGGATGTGGCCACTGGTCTCTTACTTTGCTGAAGCCCCAAAAGGAAGAGCCTGCCGGAGTCTGCGCGTCAGGGCTGACAGCGAATCTAGGAGGCCCGGCCCGTCCGTCAGAGACAAAATCCGCAGTGCTAACTGCTCAGCCTCTTGGCAGGGAGAACAGATGTCACAGGCACAAAATCCTAAAACTGACCAGTTACGTTGCTTAACATGTCTTACTGCTTTTCGGTCGTAAACTTCGGGGTTTTGCCTGTAACGTACTTATTCCCGTGTGAACCAGCAGTGTCCTCTCGGGGCTGGGGACACCGAGTCTTACTAAGGGTAGAAGTATCCGGCAGTTCCACGGCATCAGGACTTCACCAGCGCGGTTAGGAGCTGCAGGGACACAGGCACGGAGGGTGCGCTGCACCACGAACCTGGCTTAGTGCTTGACGGCCGTGAACACAGAGCCCGTGAATTAACCCATCATATCCGTTTAGTAGTCTGTTTTGCTAGTAGCATTTTGGTCAAGAAGTCACAGCTAATACAGATGCGAAGAGCAATATGTAATTCAGTCATCAAAGATATGAAATTGTAGCACTATTTTAATGCCCAAATGTACCCTGATAATTGAAAAGTTTTATTAAACTTACTAAACGCCTAAGACCCAGAGGGGAGAATGGAAGTAGTATTCAACATTGCTGCTCTCAATTATGCGAGGGATCTTATTGGTCCACATTTCCGTATTTGGGGGAGACAAATAGGTGATTATGAGAGATAATGCTGCTTAGCGTTTTATTTTTATTTTCATCAGCCATGTTTGCAGTACATAAGGACTATATTCCCCCAGGCGTGGCCCAGGCTCCTAACACGCCTGCGTTTTTTCACATCCCCTTCCCTGCTCCCAGGCACCATCCCTCGGTCTCTCCTCTCTCAGTGCCCTTTCTTCCTTTGTGTGGAACCCTGAGTAGAACAGTCGCCCAGCTGATGGGCTCGCTTCTCTTGCGCCCTCCATAGTGTTTGTGGCTCCACAGTAAAGCTTTCCACCAACGGAGTGAGCGCGTGCAGTGGGCACCATTGCTGGGCCTGCTGTTACAGAGAACAGGCACACGCCCTTTTCACTGTCTCTGCTCCTGGGGAGGTAGTTCATGAGGGAAGGAACTAAAGCAACCGCTGGAGATCGTGAGGTGGAACTCACTTGTCCACTAACAGATCAGACGGGACCTGATGCCCAGCGCCGGCCGTGGAGTCCCAGCATTGCTCTGGTATGTGAGAAAAACTGCCACCCACTTCCTGAAGGTACGATCTGTTTTTCTGACGGTAGACTCAGTAGCGGAACCGGGAGTGTGATAATTGGAGTAGACGGCTGCTTTCTAAGAGTACGACTGGAAGTCTAATTGGGTAGGAGATACGGCTGCCTGGCATGGAGGAGAAAAATGCCCTTGTGACAGTTTCAGTGTCATGATGCACAGAATTTGGTGACTTAAAAAATGAATAGGCAAATAAAAATAGATTCATATTCAAAAGTGGAACTGTTCTTTATTAATGGAGTGAGGCTGATATTCAAGGGTGAAACAGCCAGCTTCTGTCTGCGTTTACCCCCTTACCGAGAAGTACAACAGCCCCAAGGCCGAGTGAACCAGAAGAGATCCGGCCTGGACACCCGGTGCCTTCACTGCCCCTTGCTGGAAACAGGGGGAGGGGTGGCCGTGTGTCTGCTGTGACCTCCCCAGGGGGTGGAGGTGAGAACCCTGCACCTGGACAGCGGCTGCCAGCTGCCTCCTCTCTTCCTGTGTGGCCTCCTCGGCATCCACCCCAGAGAAGAATCTGCTTCACCTCCCTGATAAGGAATCTAAAACAAGAATTCATTTTATGTTATTTTTATGTACTAACGCTGAGCACTGGAGATGGCAAGTTAAAAAAATGTTGTGCGATATCCATTTAATGAAGAAAGATTGTATTTTGAAAATTAACTAGCTATAAAGATTGGAGAATCCATAATCTATTGTATAAGTGTTTATTGGTTCCCTGAAATGAAAGGCAATTTCTAGTTTTAATATCTTCTAATACAATGGCTCATTTTTAAGAGATCAATCTTTAGCTCAAAAAATCATGAATGCTAAAAAAGATGAGAATGTTGATATTTCCTACACTATTTAATTTGTTAAAATGCTGCCCACCTTTTTAAATGCTTTTCTGCTAAAAGAATCTACTTTGCAATTGGGAACTTCTGTAGAGATTTCACACTCACTTTATTTTATACCAAACAAAAATTTTGACATTCACTAATGGTACAGTAATGAAATAATAATAGGTCCAATTTTCTGGTTGTACAAAGGGAGAAAATTGTCCTACTTCTTAGACATGTTGGGCTAATTGAGGGAGATGGGGGTAATCACTCTGGCTCACCCCGATAAGAAAGTAAGTAATTGGGGTAATTTTATTTTTTCTTTTGCATATTGATTATCTCTATCTCTATGATTATTGAGATCAAATACTCATTTAATGATTGATTGAGTTTTATCATTTAAAAAATCTTTAAAGAGCTTATCACAAGAAAATCATATAATGAATTATTTCATATTATGCTAAGCTCATTTGGCTTTTTAGTTGATAATGTTAGTTACTGAAGAAAGCTAGTGTTATTAACCATGAATAGGATGCAAATATAAAGAAATCTAGGAACTTTAGATAATTTATAAATGGAAAATTAGAATCATTGTGTAAAAATATTATATTTTGAAAAGACTTTGTAATTCATCAAGTCCTCATTTTATATGAGCCTTACTTTACAGAGTGGGGAATTGTACTTGTTTAGAAGTAATTACCATTTCCAGGTCATAAATGTATGAGGTTTAATAACCCAACACTCAGTACTTTTCAACAGCATGATATTAGCCAAATGTATTTCTACTCTTAGAGTAAGAATTCTCAGTTAACTTATTCTTCTTGTGTCATGTGACTTGGAATGTTTTTATTTTTAGGTTTACATCATTAATAAAGCCTTCACTTTTCTTGAAGAGGTCACTGGTATTTAGAATTATTGCAGTTAGCTATTTTTATATCTTATTTATAAATACCTATTTCATTTGTTGTTTTTACATCTGAAATTTCAACCCACTTTTGCAGATGTAGGAACTATGCTGGGCAGGGGATATAGCTCAGTGACAGAGGCCTGACAAGTGCCAGATCCTGAGTTTGATTCCCTGTTCTCCAAAAAAAGAAAAGAAAGAAACTATATGAGAGAGACAGACAGAAAAACGGGGGCGGGGGGGAGGGAGAGAGAGAGGGAGAATAGCTACCCTAAAGCCTTATCTAGCTAAAGATAGAATTCTGTGTGTGGAATCCACACCTCTGCTATTGCAGTGATATTCTACAATTCTGGAAATCAAGGTCCTAATGAAGTTCCAGGGTTGTGTTGTGTTTCACAGTTCATCTTTTCTTCATTCTCAGTCTTACACTTTATTTCTATGGTGTTATATCAGGATTGGATTTAGAGCACAGTAATTTTCAGCAGGGTCAAAACCACCACTATGCTATCTTACTTGGCTATTATTACAGAAGAGACCAAAAGAGGATAAAAGAGGCAGACCTTCTAGATTAGCAGCTAATTCTTACTCCCCTGAGTAATTGTCACCAGAGTTGATTTAGTATACATAGGGCTTATTTTCAAAAGCTGTTGTCTGCTGGGATGGGGGAAGAATCATACCAATGTGACTACATGGTAGTTATGTTTGGCATGTGGTAAACAATAGCAAACTATGCTGTTTTGAATGAGGGTTATTACTAGTTACGGTATAGAGTAGGTCGATCTAGGGTCCAGTGTTGGTTCTACTATTCATTAGTGTGTGCCCTTGAATAAGTTCACTCTCCAATCCTACAGATTTGGGGAAAGTAGTGCTTTTTTTTTTAAAGAGAATAAAACAAAACAGGACAGAACAAAGCAGATCGGAACAGAACAACATAAGCAACACAGCACTTTACAAGAAGACAACCAGAAATTAACAGTAGCTACCATAGTATCTCTTTCTTTGCTATAGTTGAGCATAGTTTCAAATACAATAATATCAAACATAACAAAATAGTATAAAACCATTCAAAAAATGAAAGAATTACAGGGCGTTCTGAACCAAATAACAGAAGAAAGTAGTGTTCTTAAAATGCCACTCCAAAATTATATGTTCTGGGACCATCCAGGTTGCGAGGTGGCCTATGTACACCCCTGTCTTTCTCTAAATATGGAAAGGCAGCCAGGGAATAAAAGGCAAAGCGTTAGTTTATCCATTTGAGCAAATTTATCTTAGTGATTTTTGGTAGTATTTTAATATGATGGCATTGCTAGTGTGGCATTTTATTAACCGTGTCCTGAGCATTAGAAATTTGGGGTTCTTGGGCCCCTTCAGTGACAACTGCCTCCCTGTGCTGAGTCTGCTTCCCCACTGCTGCCAGGTGTGGATTTCCTTACAGCCTAAGGTTTAATACAGCTAAACACAGTAAAACTAGGTTTTCAATTACACACTTCAATGGAAATACATTACTTTTATTATTAGCATTATGATTATTTCTAATTCATGTGACTTTGAAGACCTATGAAAAGACACTGAAGTAAACGTTTCCAGGACATTAACTTGTTGTTTGTTTTTGTTTTGTTTTGTTTTTTTAACTAAGTTGACAAACTACAGGGATAGGGTCGAACCACAAAAAACGGACTAAGATGAGCATTTCCTTTTTCTCTGAAATAAATATTCAATTTCAGCATACAGGCTATATTATAAAAAGTTGTGCATCCTCTAAAATGAGAATGATAGTAGGTTAAGACTTTGCAGTTTTGTAATCAAGCCTTTCAAATGTGAGACATTATGATATTCTATTTAAGATGGTGAGTACTCTGTTAAAATCATCGCTCAGAATTGCCACCTCGCTTTCCATAATTCATAGCAAAAATCACATCTTTTGTTTATGTGGAACTATTTCCTCTAAGCACTGTCTTCCTTCTCATCTCTCTAATCAGGGCACGTGTGCTCATGCCTGAGTTTCGCAGTGGTGCCCAGGGCCAGGAGCGCAGAGCTCCTGAACTTGATTAGTTCCTGCAGTTTATATTTCATCATTGATGTATTCCGTCTTTAAATAGATTGAGGGCTGTGCATGTTTGAAATGAAATTTACACATTAACAACTGAAGACCGTTGCTTTTTTAAAGAAATTAATTCACTCCTAATGAAGGGTTGGAGACTGTCTGAATCACTCATTAGTTTAACCTTTCCTATCTCCCAGAAATCAGCTCCTCATTTACAAGGCTACACACCTAACACTTTATCAAGATAATTACTTCAACTATGAACTTTATTTGAAACTTTTTATTTTACCAAATTACAATGATATATGTATTAGACACATTAGAAAAATAAAATAGGCATTGAGTTCGTGCTTTCTGTTTACAGTTTTGTAATCGCTCCTTAAACACACATCATGAAAATAGTTCTAATGCACCAAGACAGAACACCTTGTACAAGATTTTGTGGAAAAGTTAACACAATATCTCATGCAATAAGACTTAGAATATGTGTGGATGGAGAAAATGTGCCAGAGAGGCCTATAACAGAGGAGGTTTAATCTCTTCTCTATTCCTTGAGGTTTGAAGAACCAAACAACTGCACGGAGTTGGAAATGAGGTATGCATCCTTCCAGCACGTTCCTGCATACCTTGTGCATGTGTGTGTGGGGGGGGTCTGGCAGATGTGTGTATGTGGACAAATATGGTTCTTGCCTATTTGCCCTCTTTCTTTTGTCACTATCTCACTTTGCTAAAATTTGATGAAAATATCAGCAACCAGAAAGTAAGACAGGGTGTAGAGACATTTCTGGAAGTGGCTATTACCCACTCATTGCCTGTTCCATGGTTGGCAGACAGATTATTATGTGGGAAAAGGATAGCCATTTCCATTGCCCACTGACTTAGTGACAGACAACTCAAACGCAGTTTGCTTCTTGCTATTCATATTTTTAATGGTATAGGTCCAGCCCATGATCACAGTTCATTACTGCTGCCATCTAGAACAATAAATCCTTCGATATTTGATGGTGTTTTTACTCGGTTTTGGTTCTGTGACACAGGATCTTGCTGTGCAGCTCTGGCTCACCTTGGACTCACTCTGTCACCCAGGCTGGTGTTTCCAGTTTCGGGGGCATGAAAGCAGGAAATCAGAAAGCTATTTTAACATAATCATTTGAGAATTCATGCTGAGTGTAGATATTTCCTTTATCACATGAATTCCTAGAGTTATGGTCTAGAACAGTTTGTAGAGGCATCATCGATGAATAAAATGGGTTCTTGGAAGGCAATTGGATCATGGGGTGCTGGACTCATTAGTGCATTGATCTGTTACTGAGTTCACAGTTACACGAGGTGACAGGAAGGGGACCTGGTTGAAGGAATCGTGTCACTGGAAGCCTTTAGATGGTAAATCTCCTGCCTCCTCCCTCCTTGCTCTGATTCCTTGTTTCCACGAGGTAAACAGTTTTGCTCTCCCAAGACCTTCTACCACAAGGCTTCGACCTTGTTGCTTGCTGACCATGGACTGAAACACTAAAACGGTTAGCCAAACTGCTCATTCTTTAAATTGTGGATGTTGGAAATTTTATCACAGGGATGGAAAAACTGATGAATACACTCAGCTTCTCTGGATCCATCACTCAACAAGAAGAAGAAGAATTTGCAGGGTGACTTTTTGGCCTGGTCTCAAAATGACACATAACACATCTGCTCACATTGTGCGAGGGGCTACTGAGTGTTAGAGAGTCTGGGAAATACTGTCTACTTGTGCTCATGGAGACAGGGGGAATAGTTGTCATGGGTTTAAACACCTAGAAGCATACTGTGTCCCATCTGCCTGCTAAGAAATTCGTCCCCTCTGTATGTAGGCTGTGTATATAGTGTTTGCAGTGTCCACTATAGAATCAAGAATCTCCTTGAGCTTCTCTCTGTTGGAATCCTGGAGTGAAAGGTGTTCGCCCCATGGGGCCTTCACATGTTTCGTATCAACAGCAAGTAGATGCGCATCTACTCACACTGTGCAGTCTCCGGACTCATGTGCTTCCAACGTGTTCACATTGTGCATTTATTGCATGTCAATGGTATCTGCCCTCCGATGGGTTAGCCTGTGTGCCCTTTTTCAATTTAGAGATTTGGGAAAAAATAGGCTCTATGTTTAACTAAAAATGTTTTAAAATTTCTTGATATTATCCTACAACAATTCTCAGGAACTAAAAAATACTTTAGTTCTTTAATGTATGGCTTAAGTCTAGATAAGTCATTTGTTCACATTTTGCATTTTTTGGCCAAAAGGTAAATAAAAAAATAAGCATTTCATGCAACGTTTATTCTTGTTTTCAAAAGTTATTTGTTGTGACTTGAAGTAGCAAAACTTGATGAAAGATCAAGACATGTAGTAGATGCTTGTACACTGTAATATGTGAATATTGCAATAAAGACACATTGCCATTAATCGCCTTCAAATGCTCTCCCTCACCTCAGACACACCTGTCCCACTGTTCTTGTCACGTCCTGATGCACTTCTGGACATTTTCTTTTCTGAGTGTCTCTAGGTGGTGATTGAAAATGCAGTGAATGCTGATGTTGGAAAGGGAGGCGCATTAAATCATGGAGTTCGCCCTCATCCACCTTATTAATCAGATCTGGCAGCAGGAGACGTCTTCCTCTTCCCCAAAGTCAAGATACTGTAGCAGGCAGCTGAGTTAGTCAGAAATATTGTAGGCAGTGAGATAGAATTGGGTCCTCAATAGCCCCAGTGCGACACCTGGAAACTGCCAGGGAAGCTGATGCCTCCTGCTGTGGACCAGGCCTCAAGACAAAAGACCAAACAAATAGGCCCATATCCTGAGGATTGATACCCTAAATAGTTCCCATCCCCCTAGCAAAGAGTCACTGCTCTGTAAGAATGTCTGCTCCCTACACATAGGACATTCTTGCTTTCCCACTTGTTCCTAATGTAATCAATTTTACCTGAACTATTGATCTGATTGTCTAACTATAGTTATGCCCCACCTATGCCCATCTGCCTGTGAGTTCCCAGTCTTCCCCCACCTTGAACCCATGCTTTTACTCTATAAAATTCCCTGGAAAAGACAGAGTCTTTGGCAACCCATTCAGGTCCCCTTCTGTCTCTCTTCAGACAGAAGCTTTCTCTCAATAAATATATTCTACTCTTTACCTCTATTGCTCCTAAAATTCATTCTTCAATTTTAGAGAACACAAACTCTTGGACATAGTAGGCTGGGAGTTTCATTCTCCTATATGAATACCATGAAAGGTAAATTTCTTGAGTGGACTCAGGGCAGGGAGGTGGTGATGATAATGCTACTAAAACATACTGAAGACTTCCAAACTGCTTCAGAAAGTCTAGGCATGATGGGATAAATGCATTTGAAGCTTTTAGTGGGGTATGTTTTAAAGGAGGTTAGTGGCAATATCTTTTTTACTGGAAAAATATTTTTAACACTAAAAATTCACTGTATTTTTGTCACACACCGTGTCTTTACTTTTTCATTTCTTTCGTATCATTTTTGCTTGAGATAAACATAATCTTTACTAAGGATAAAGACTTCAGTTCAAGATTGTGTCTGTACAAATATGAGGGTGTTTATTAATGATAAGACAACACATAAAATATTCAACAAGGATTTAGGAGTCCTGGGCTGCCATACTAAACAGGAATCTTCAGTAGGCCACGTGAAGGGCGGAGTTTTAGGAAAACTCCCTCTGCAGAGGGAGCAGAGTGGGACGACGTGACAATCCGTCAGTCGTAGATGTCTGAAATCTACAGTGAGGGTTTTATTTATTTCTTCTGCTTTAGTCTGGAGTTTGCTAACTCACAGAAAATAGCAAAGACTCGCTTCAACTATGACTCATATTCAACTTTGACAAGTCATTTGAGAGAAATTAGATATTTTTGTTATTCTAGTTTAACAGCAGAAAAAACTATTAAATTTAAAATCAAAACATATATTCACTGGGAATGAATATGTATAGAGTTTTAAAATTGTGTAATGTTACAATATCAGTTAAAGCTGATATTGATAATTAAATAAAAACTTTAAAATAATTCAGCACACATTTTTACTTCAGTGATTTTGATGCCAATCAAGTGAGACGTTTTAATTTGATCACTTTTTCCACAATACAAACTTTAGTATGTTGCAAAGGGTCTGTCTGCAGTTTGGAGAAAAAGAACTTCAAAATAAGCCAAAGTTGCAGTTTCTTACATGCCTATGAACCTTTAACAATGACAAGGATGTTTCAACTAACTAATCAACCACTTTCCCTTGAAATCATATCAATAGTTTAGACATATTCTACAGTTTCAGGTATTCTTGTGATTTTCAGATTATGAGCATCCTGTGATTTGCAGATTTCAGGCATTCTTTGTGTACAAACAATTTACATCTTCTCATCCAGTGGAGTGGTCATGCCTAGCTCACGAATCAGTTTGCTAACCATCAACTTTAAGGTCAAAACTAAAGTAATGTTGGTCCAACTTACTTTGGTCTTTCTTTGTGTAACTTTTACATTTGATGATTAGAAGTCATAAGAATGAGAATAATTTAGTAGTAGCCTGAACATAATAGACAAGAAGAAAGCTGTGGGACGTTAATCGACCAGCTGAAAGTTTTCTTTTTGTTTTAACATCAAGTCAGAGGAATCTTTCTACGTGGAATAGCTTGACTTTCTTTGGAGGAAGGCATTTGCAAAATACCTGTATGTTTGACTGATAAGACTTTTTCCTAATCTCAACCCAGTACCCTTCTGATCAAAGTGCATGTGAAGATTATTAAAAGTTTCTAAAGTCTAAAATATTAAGACTATTTCAAGAAAGACAAGAGGAGTAATAACATTGAAAACCAGATGCCACCTTAAACAGAAAAAGAATGTTTTAATAATAAATATCTATAAACTCTTTCCAGGGTTCTCATTCACAGAATGAAGCCAGTATAGATTAAACTGCTGTTTTGACCTCAGCAATTGTCTCTCTATCACTTAAAGACAGTAAAATATAAACAAAGATATTAACTCATTAGCATTAATATAGAATTTTCATTTCATAAAACTCATCTACTAATAATCCTCTGAATCATTTTACTTCAGGACGTATAAAAGATAATGAAACTGAATGTCAGAAATGTAAAAGGACATTTAAGGCTACGCAATTAGAAAGCTTTTGAATCAAAAGTATATTTCCCTGTCATTCTTTTGGTCATTGCAATGAATTATATTGTCAACATGCTTAAGAACAGAACAAATAGCTTTAGAATTTACTTAATTTAGGAATATAAAGTTCAAGTAAATGTGTCATAGGAAAGTCAGAACAACATTATCATGAAAGTGTCTGAATGCAGAATTTCTGCTCCATAGACAACATCGGCAGACATGGTCATGGAGACTGGTGTGGAAGAAACTGGAAACTGAGACCCTGCAGATTAGTGATTTCCCCAGAAAGCACACTGAAATTTTGTAAGAATTACATTGAATCTATAGGCTAAAAATGGAAGGAACTGCTACCATAATAATTGCTACCTTTGAGCTATGAATCTAACTTACCTTCACATGTATTTAGGACCTAGATACCACTACAATGTTTTAGTCTTGTGTGTATGAGTCATATACACCATTGGCCAGATTTATTCTTAAATATTTCTTTTGTTATGCATTAATATAGAATTTTCATTTTAAAATGTGTTGTTTTTTTCCCCCAATTTCCAGTTATTAGTTGCTCGTGCACAGAAATGTGATGAATTTTTTATAGTGATCTTGTAACTCTCTACCAAACCCACTCAGTTCCAGGAACTTTTACTTAATTTAGTTTTCCTCTGTGAGTTTTCAGAACGGCTAACCATGCCATGTGTGAATCTACAGTTTGCCTTTTTCCTGTACAATCACAGGACTTTTTGTTTACTTACCTTTTTGCTATAGGTTCTTCTTTGCAAATCGCTTTGGGGCAATATGAAGGAAACTATTTTTTCCCTGCAAGATGAGAAAAAAAACTTTAGTTTTTCCATAGTCTAACCACACTTTAAAAGGGTAAAATTAGTGTTGTCTTCTCTTCTAGGTCCTGTCATTCTTTCCGACTTTAGCCTCTTGACAATCTTAAGTATGTGCAAGCAGAACTTGGGCAAGAGATTAATTACTGACAAAGAAACATAAATCAGATGACGCTTAAAAACACTATACCTATTCCCTAAGAAGAAAATTAAATTATGTATATATGAAAACATTCACTTCCTCCATATTAATCTCTACAGCAGACAGGTAGAACAAACGGTTCCACGCGAGTTTCGTATCACGACGCGGGAGAAGCCCAAGGGGAGCTGCTAGTAGGGCACGGAGGTCCTATACGTGGGGCACCGATGCAGCCAGCTGGGCTTGCCCGCACAGGAAACGCGTCTGCAGGAGGAGCAGAAATTCACCAGCTCCCTAGGGGGAGGTGACACCCATAGGTGCCACGCCTTGTGCCAGCCGTCTGACCCATCTGATCCCATTTAATCCAGACAACACTGCCTAAAGCGTGGGGAGAGCGCAGTAGGACACGGGAGAGCCCCCAGAGGCCGCGGTTGTAGCTGGGTCCGTGCGGCCCGCTGGCGGGGTGTGGGAGGCGCCTCCTGGACGCAGAACCTGCACCCTCAGCGCTCGCAGTGTCCCTCTTCAGACGGAGCGGGTGGATTCCGGGAGCTGCGCCTCACGGCTGCCCTGGGACTGGCATCGATTTTCACCAGGCACAGCGCGCAGCAGCGTCCTGTGTCCGTCACGTGTGCTGCTCTAAGGCCCGCACAGCTGGCCGTCTCTCCTGAGGTCCGCCCCAAGGCGATGCAGCCCGGTGCAGCTCCGAGGGCCGGCGGTCTCGGCTGTGTGAAGCATCTTTCCACACACAGAGAGCGGACGACTCTTCCGCCGAGCGTGCCTTAAGCCTTTTATGTCTCATAGCGTTGGCAGATAACCAGCTGCTTGTCTTCTCGCCAGGGTTTCACTGTGCTGCAGCGAACGCTGACCCCAGGAACCAGGCGCGAGTCCACGGGACCTTCCCGGCTGCCGTGCTCAGTGACACACCGGGTGTGTGGAGAATCACTGCGCCCCTCAAACGCTTGCCAGTTGTTTCTAGGTCCAGGTTGTGAGTCTCAACAGCACTCCCTCAGAGTTCAGTGGAAATAATCTTTTCAGCTCTCTTTCTCTTTTTTAAATTTTAACTCTGTCATTTTGCTATGTTCAAAGGCAGCAAAAAAATTTAGGAAAAATATATTAACCGCATTGGAGAACATTGGAAAAAGTCAGACTTTGGGTAGGAGGAAATTACTGTATACAAAAATTATACAGAGTAATTCCAATTTTGCAGTTATTAATGCCTTAGAATGGATTATCTTACAAGAAATTAAAGATGTACAGGTCTATCATGAATCACAGTTAAGTACTAAGAGTTCTCCAGTCAAGACACTATGATCTCCTGTCAACGTCATATTTAAGATTCTGCATTCTTTTGTCAGTCATTCGTACTCTTTTTTCTAACATCAGCAGAGAACGCTAGTGTAGAACCAATTGGCATCTACTGAGTACCACCATGTGGTGGCAACCACGTTTATTGCTTCCAGTTGTTAACTGGCCACAAGTTGCCATGAGGTTATGACAATTAGTTGTCTTCCTCAGACTTCATCTCACTGTTGAAAAGATTTGCATTCACAGAATTTGCTTGTCCTCCCCACAGAAAGCTAGAATTCATCAAGTGACATCTTAGGAAATGTACATCAGTGATGTCAAGCAGATAAACACTATTCCTGGTACACAGGCCTTAGCCTCCTTTGAGTGTTATCATCAAGAATAGAATGCATGGCATGCAGGCCAGAAGAAGCTTGAATCTAAAGCAAGGGCAGCCCAGAGAAGCTTCCAGTTTCTTCATTCGTCAGTGACTTAAGCACGTTATGAGGACAGATCACCTCACCAAGGTACCTGACTTCCTGCTTTTCTCCCTCGTCACTAGGTGCACGACAGGTAAATTCCAGCACAGAAACTAATGCAAAGAGAAAAATTATACAGAGTAAGGGAACCTCATGTGGGTAGGAAAAGGTTGGCATGTCGTACCCAGGAATCTAAGCTACTTAGAGGGAAGAGGGTGAGAGCTTGGCTCATTGACTTGGCAGATGATGCCACGTTAGCTGTACAATCCAATGATTTTAATGGACTCACAAGATCTTTACCCTATTGGAAAATAGAAGCAGCTGAGAAAAGTAAAACACTTTACTCCTTAACCTTTCAGAATGCTACAACACTTGGATTTTTTCCATTTTAAGGTACAAAATCTGAAAAGCTGTTTTATGGGAAGTTACAGATTTATTGTTTGTCAGTAGTTAAATTGTGCGGCTGAAGTATAATGGCACAGCACAAAATTCATACCTGTAAAAGTGTCAGGTACAAATACCAGTCTCTCGCCCTCAACAATAACATGGATTAGTAATGAGCAATTAACTTAGAGGCTTTTTAAGGCTTTTCTGTTTCTCACAATGAAACTAAAGAATTTAAATAGTTCTAGACATTATCAACTATGCAAGGTAGAAAAGTTAAGAGTAAAAATCAGGGAAAAGTAGCATTAAAAAAGGCATCTAAAAGAGGGCTTGAAACAAATGAACAAAAAATACAACAAAAGCAATATTAGTCTCCAAATAAAAGCATTTAAAGGAGATATGCACATTTAAACTCTTCGTATCTCACAGGCTGCTTATCACTTGACCTATGTCAAGTTTCCCTCTTTAAAACTAAATAGTGAATGTTAATCTTATCATTTAAGCCAATGAGCATTTTATTTTCCCACTTCATCTAACTTTTACTTATATTTTGCTTTTTTAGTTAATCTCTTCTTTTCTTTTAATAGTCTCCTCGCCTGTGCTATATGACCTCTAATTCTCTAGCTGTCTCTCATCTCCTTGTCTGCACCTTCGCAATCTCATTCTTTTTTGAGGTTCAGACACCTCTGTCCTCAGAATTCAGTAGCAAGAATATTCCACACTTTGCTTTCTTTAGTGGTGCATGCGCTCATCTGTGTGCTCCAACATCTCCAAAACACTTACACGTGTGTGTCTAGTGAGCTCCGGAAATCATACTATTTTCAATCTAACTTCTTTGCTTGGATGTCTTCAGGCACATTGAAATCTACATGTCTAAAATCAAACTCTCTAATTTCTTTCTCTTCAGTATGAGCCTCATGTTACTGGAGTGGTAGAGTGAAGACCCAAACTCCAGGAGCTGCAAGAGAGGAGCCTGGGCCAGCCGTCCACGCTCAGTCAAACAGATGACCCTGGTGGGGAAGGGGAAGAAAGGAGCCTTAACCAGGCCAGCAGCACAGAAAAGAACTGGAAAAACCAGCTCTGTCTCGAGGGTCTGACAGAGGTCAGGATTTTATAGGAAAGGGAAACAAAGGCAAGGTAGGGTTTATGCAGTTGAGCAAGCACCTAACTGGAAGAATGGTAGGCTTGGTCCTGCTGTGGGCTGGCTGATGGTTCTGTTTTCTCAGGACTGTTTCTGGAAGGTCAGGGAAATTTTTCCTCCTGGAGCTAGCAATGACAGATGATTCTTCCTGCCTGGTTTTTGTCACCTGCTTAGTGGGAGGATTTTACCTTAAGATTATCTGGTATACTAAGCTGATCCTTTTGGGGAATTTACTTTCAGTCCCTGGCCATAAAGGTATTTATCTATCAGAGCTCTCAGTTCTGGAATCCAAGGTAACTGCAGGAGAGAGTTACTGGGGGAATCCAGGAGAAGTGTTGCAGAGGTTAAGCTGCTTCAGAGGGTCACAGTGGAGCTCGGTAGGTCAGTTACAGGCACACATTCACTCATCTAGACTGCACAGTGCTGTAACCCAGCCTTCCTTCGTCTTCATTTCCCATAACTGTGATCGGATTATGTCAATGTTTGGTAGAAGTGAAAAGAAAGGGAGCTTTCATGTTTTTGCATTTTCCTCAAAAATAAACTGAAAACAAAAATTCCTTTTGAGGTAGTTATTCGTCTTCTAGATATCTTCCCCAAACATTTAAAGACATCATATTACAGCCATAAGTGCGTATCTATGTTTACAGCGATACAGTTCATAATAGCTAAATATTGCAAGTGGCCTACGTGCTCATCAACAGATGAATGAATAAAGAAAATGTGGTATTTACACACAATGGTATACTACTCTGCCATAATGCAAGATAAAATTGACTCATTTGTAGGAAGATGAATGTACCTTGAGACTATAATGGTAAGTGAAATCGGATGCAGAAACTTAACTATCACTTGAGATACTTAAATTAGAAACATCAAAATAAAAGATAACAGAAAGTAGGGAAATAGATGTTCCTCAAATGGGAGGGGGACCAAGAGATGGAGGGGGAGGGGAAGAGGGCATAAACAGGAGTTAAGATGCTTCATAGACATGGTGAACTCCACACAAGGGATGTAAACATTACATACTGAAAACAAGTACTAATAAAAAATTTGAAGTGTTCTTTCTGATCATCTCTAGCAATACCTCCATCCTATTCTAAATAAACTTTCTAAGTAAAATACGGTGTGCTACTACAAACTTAGCTTCAAATTACATCCTACTCAAACTGCCTTCCAACCAAGTTGCTTTACTTCAGTCTTTCTGTTATGGAAATTCTAACATCATCTTTGGTGCTGCCTCTTAATCACCAATCGAGTTCATTTTCTACACTAAAGCTCAATATATACAAAAACAATTCACAATCTATGATGTCCTTCCCATCTCACTAGAACCTCACTGCTTTTAGGAGGTGAACAATCTCAAAATTATCAGAGTATAATAATATAATCCAACCACATCCCTGGCCCAGATTCCAGCCACATTACTAACTGACTTGTACCACTGTCCATCTTACTCTGCAACCTGGCTACAGCAAACCAGGTTTAAGCATCTTAAATTAATGTTTTCTTTGCTCACACTAGCATTTCACTTTTTGTTTTCTGTGGCTGAGAAGCCACTTGGCATTTCTATCATCAGACTGATTTTTACATCCAATCATGAGCAGTGATTTTTAAAGAACTCTTCTTTAAATTTCTCAGTGTGATGATTGTTCCTGTCACAAGTCTCCTTACAATGCTTTTTAAGATTGTAAAGAACCTATTAAATTCTACTTAAGTAATAAAATAACTGACTAATATATTCCCACTAGATACTGAGAGACCATATCTACACATTATAAAGTCAGTCGAGCCTTCAGTACAGAGAAGACCCTCAAGACGAACTGTTGAAGGAATTCATGAAACATAGATTGGCTCTGCCCATTCATCTCCTCTCGTACTTTAGATCTAGCTTGCCTTTATAGCTACTTTAAAGACAAAGAACATGGTTCCTCAAAACAAATGATAGTCATAGTTCCTATTATTAATAGGCAGGTGAACATCTGTATCTAAGTTTCAGAGTTAAGTCTGTATTAAAAAATTCATAATCTTCCTGGACACACATCTGCTAGAAGGTATATTCAATTTAAATTAATAAACAGATACAATGTATCAGCCAGAAGCATATGACTCTTATATTGCCCTTAGGTCTTCCTTGAGAGCAAAGAGGGCTTTCTTCACATGTACATAATAAAAGGATTCACTGGAATGTATCTTTCTGGAACAAAGGGAACTTCTGCTACAGAAGTAAAATTCAGTTTTAATATAGAAAACAGATAATGGTAGAAATTTTTAAACTGCATCTTTGACCAGGACTGCCCTTTGATGACCATTTTACCTACTAGTAACTCACAGAAGGGCCTCACTGTAAGAATGGGTACACATGGATGGGCATGAAGAATTCTCCGTGCATGTGTACCTTAATGCATGTTCATGAGTTTGCAATTGCCTGTGTATGTTATTGTGTATGGGTATACATGTGTACATGTGGCTACGGGTTTATGATTGTATATTTCAGTTATTTGTTTACATGTGTGTGTTTATATATATCTCTTAATGTGGATTTATATTCATAAAAGTGATCATCTGTAGGTATTAAGATGGGTTCCTGCTGCCACAATCCAATGGAGCCTGAGGACTGGTTCAGCTGGTGGTAGACCCGGACATCATTCATATGATGTTTATTTTTCAGGCACTGAATGCAAGAAATATGGGGTCAGGCAAGCTACAACACAAGTAAGATTGGGAGGCCAGGTTGGGGAGGCCAGACGATCTATCCAGGAGAGGAGAGGCTTGCCTAAGGCAGTGTGAATGAAGTCAAAGGAAGAATGGATACCTGAGGAAGGAATGTAAAACATCTGCTGAGGAAACCCACCGTAGTGAGTGGAGCCAACCTGTGTACCAGGTTCTGTGGGGTGGAGTTGGTGCTACCAGATAGAAGAGATTGCCTCAGTCCTCTGGGACTCACATCTTACTACCATGTGTGCCCTGGATGGTGGACACAGCGCTAAGAAACTTAATGTTTACCCTGCTGGCTTTGTTCCTGGTTAGGTCTTATTTTTTACTCCTCCTACTCTTCCTTTTTGAAGACAGAATGTTTACCCAGTGCCACTGTACCTTGGGACTGTGTAATTTGTTTTTAGATTAGGGGCTCAAAGGTAAGAGGGGCCTTGATTTTCAGAAGACAGTTTACATGTGAACTTTTGAGCAACATTGGAACTGCTGAGACTTCGGGGAAACAACTATTACATTTCTGGTTGTGCCTGGGTAGCTGTGTCCTGTAAGGTGGAATCATAAACCTGTTGCTGTCTGTGTTCCTAGAGGAGGTTTGGTTTCAGAGACGTGCGTGGGCAGCTGGGGGCTGCATGTGCCAGCTAAGCTTCACTGTCAAGTTACTTGGCTGGGGAGCCACCTAGAGGATTAGGGAAGCACGCTTCTGAGTGTGGCTGGAAGGTGTGGAGTCAAAGACCTGCAGGTCTAAGTCTGGTTGCTCCTCTCTTCCTTGGGGTCTTTTGACTGGCCTGTTTTACTGCCAGTATGATGTGAGCAGCTTTGATCTACCACCCCTTCCACCATGGTGCTGCTGCCCTGGAGACAGGACCTTGGGCTAAAACCAGTGAACCAGACAGCTACACTGAACCTCCCTCTTTGGAGCTGCCTGTGTTGGGCTTTTGTTCTGACAGTGAGGATCTGGACCAGTCCAGGTGCAGATCCTCTGGGGTTCGTAGGTACACGCACTACCAAGGAGTCCTCAGGGTCTGCTCAGCTCCATCATTGTCCTCATGCTAAAGTCTTGTCTTCTCCACTTCTGAGCTCAAGGACCACATTATCATCTTCTGCTACTAGAAGAAGAATAAAAAAGACTTAAGTTCTTAGTTTATAAAGGCAAGTAAGAGCAGCCTTTATATACTGTTTTTCAACTCTCTCATTCAGATCTTATAATTTGTGAAGAATATATATATATATATATATATATAAATATGTAAAGTTGTATATGACAGTAGAATGAATACATGCATCTAATTTTGCTTTTTTCAGAAAAAAATCAGACAACAAAAGTAACTCTTTTTCAAAGGCATAAATTCTCAAGGATCAAGAAAACAAAAGCAGAGAGGAGAAAATAATTAAAAAATTTGCAAGTTGGAAACCAGGTGGACAATTAGTATCTTTTTTAAAATAAAGAGTTCAGGAGGAACCGACCAAGAAGCCAACTCACTCACCAGCCTTTCTGGAAAACCATGCAGGTTCCAGGAAGAGAAAAGTCAGCGCCTCCCGTGAGGCTACCTGTACGTGGGCTGAGAATCAAACATCAACCACCACCACCGCCACGTAAGCAACTGGCTGGTTTGGAGAGGACAGACTGATTTGACAGCAACTAAGCGCTTGCATTTTGGCTGATTTTGCAGGCTTGGTGCCAGCGGTCTGAGCATCTTGGGAGGATGACAGTACCCAACACAGCAAATATGGGGGATTTCCTTCTATCTTACCTTTGAAATCCAATATTGTTCTCACTGTTTGACTTGGCTCTGATTAATTGTTTTGCTTTATTCAATATTCTGTTTTGATTGGTTTTATACTGTTTGGTTTTTGTTTGATTTTTGCTACACCTGATTGAATGGACAACTACTGTGATGATAACAAGATATACTATGATAACTATTGTTATTTTCCTAGTGTCCTGCCTTGAAGTTCTATATAAGTTTTGCTTTGTTTTGATTGGCTTTGTTCTGTTTTGCTTTATTTTGTTGGATTTTATTATCTTAAAAAATTAAAAAATAAAAATACAATACAGAATTCAACCTTTGTCCTGGTTCCTCTGAGGGAGAATTTAACCCTTGGAATTTCCCAAGTGATACAATTTTCATTCTTATAGAGAAGCTTTTGGGGTATGATTGATGTGACACTATGAAGGTGACTCCCGGTGAGCACCAGGATAACTTGGTGGGGGACTGGTCTCTGGCAGACCCCATGCGGTGACATGTTCAGACTCAGAGCCACCGTGGCCGCCGGGATGGATGGAGGAAAGTGAGGCCACACAGTCCTTGATAAACGATGCCTACATGAAGAAGTTCCAATATAAGGCTGACCTAAAGCTCATGGGAGGTACTGGTTGCTGAATGTATCTTTATGCCAGAGGGTGTTGTACTGTGATTCCACCAAGAGATGGCACAGAGCTCTGAGTGCAGACCTGCTAGGCCTTGTCACATTTGGCACCTCGTTTGCATATTTCTGAGTTTGTCTTATGTAATTAAATTGCAATTGCAAGTGTAGCACTTTGTGGATTCTGCAATCATTTCAGTGGATTATAAACCGAGGAGACTGTAACGAACCCCTCCAATTTTAGGGAGTCATGTCCTCATTAGTGACAGTTCAGTGATAGTGATAGTCCTTAACAAATAAAGTTAAATGTCATCACTTTATTTAGGAATTGAGAAGAGTCCTCTTTTACTCTCAGTATAGTCCTAAGTGTGGCCAAAGCCTTACAGTTACTTTGGCAATGTAACAACAGATCTGAAAGTTATCAGAGCTTTTAATAAAAAAAAAAGATTACCTGACAACTGAGAAAACACTTTAACATAAAAGTTAGGCACACATAGAGAACAACCAAGTCATTCAGAAGAAAGATAGCAATAATTATCTGCATGCAGAAGAAAAAATGGTAACACATAAAAAAAATGTTTTTCCACCCAACAGGTACAAGATAGTCTTACTCTAACAAGGTGAGATTTTGGAAAAAAGACATTTCAGAAAAGTGAAAAAGAGAAAGGAATGAGGGGAGAAAGGAAAAAAAGAAGGAAGGGAAACAAGTCTTAGAATTTAAAAACAGAGAATGAGATGCCTAGCGGGAGCATTACAGATAAATAGATAAATGTAAACATTGCTGCCCAAGTTTAAAAGTTACAGGATACAAAACTGACTCCACCTTTTTAAACTAAAGCTCTAAGAAGCTATACTTCAACACACACAAAATACACTCGTCAGTAAAACTCAACCCAGTCACGTTGTTTTTACCTGACATGTGGCAGAGCTTGCACTATCTGCTGAAGTTAAACGTCAGGCAGCTCAGCGCTTGGATGCGGTTCTTAGGTTACCTGTTTTGGTAAAGGAAGTACTCCGTAGATAAATTCTGTTGGTACCAAAGAGGGAAAAACTAACTAAACTTTGTTGCTTCACTTTTCTTAATTAACTTTTAGAAATACACTTATTTTGTCAGCCACACAGGTGGGCAATCTGTCTTTCCTCTTCTAGGAGTCTCTGTCTTCTAATGGCTCTGTTGTAGCTGACTCAACTAATGGAAATCACGTAATGGGTTGAAAACTTCAACAAATATTGCCTCTCCCTGCCTACAGGGGGAAATTTTCTCTGTCTTTGGTGGTGCTCCAGGTAAAAGTCATACCTAACAGCTAACTGCAGAATTAGCTAGTCCCTGGAAAAGGAATTAAACAGACGCGTGTTGTCAGGAGATCCTCAGACACTTAAAAGCTGCCTCTGCTGGCAAGCACCTACTCTTGGGCTTGCGGATGCCCAGTGGGCAGCTCAGTGCAAGGTTTGGGCCCCATTGCTACTCATCTCTGCATTAGCATGTAAATCACTAGGGGCCTTTCGACCCCAAAACTGGTTTCCTCAGCTCTAAATTTACCTAACCTATCTCATCTTCCTGCAAACTAAGAGTAAGCAGGGTATTTTGAGGCGATGCAGGGATGCTACCTGCCAGCTTACAAAGCCTTCATCCAGACCCCAGCCCCAAGCAGTGCCTACCAGTCTCTTGCCATAACCTAAAACCTGTAGTCAGTTTGCATTTCAGCAACAGGAGCACCTCAAGGACAGATCACCCCCCTCCACGTGGAGGCAGTTATCCTCGGACAGGGACTGAGCCCCGTGTCCCACTCGAGGCAGTCTGGTTGATGGTCTCCTCAAGCAAGTAAGGACTTCCCAGGGTGCCTTGCGGAAGCTCGGCTGAGATAATGACCCACCAGATCCTCACCTGAATCAGAGCTTTGTCTGTGTTCTTGTGCTTCTTAATATCTATTACCACTGGGTCAAAAAACACCCACACATACCATCAATAATACTTTTCTTTCAATTTACAGAACCCAGTGACACACAGAAAACAGCCAACTTTGCCTTAGAAAAGCGGACTACCCAAACTTAGTGACTACCCCATCCCCACAGATCTGAAACCCCTCCCCACAGCTCCCTGGATAAACCCTGTGCTTGCAGACCCTGGACAAGAAGCTCTGTGCTGGTGACAGCCTCCATTTCCCTCGGTTTGCTACTGTTACAGGCAGCTGAGTTAGTTAGAAATATTGTAGGCAGTGAGAAGGGCTAGATCCTCAATGGAGCCAGTGCAGACACCTAGAAGCTTCCAGGAAAGCTGACGCCTCCAGCTGTGGACCAGGCCTCAAGACAAAAGACCAAACAAATGCACCCATATCCTGAGGATTGACACCCTAAATAGTTCCCACCCCCCTAGGAAAGAGTCACTGCTCTGTAAGAATGCCCGCTTTCTACGTGACTCCTTTCCCCATTTGTCCCTAATATAATCAATTTTACCTAAACTATTGATCTTATTGGCTGACTATAGTTATGTCCCACCTTATGCCCATCTGCCTTGTGAGTTCCCAGTCTTCCCCCACCTTGAACCCATGCTTTTACTTTATAAAAGTCGCTGGAAAAGACAGAGTCCTGGGCAACCTGCTAGGGACCCCTCTGTCTCTCTTCAGACAGAAGCTTTCTCTCAATAAATATATTCTACTCGCCACCTCCATTGTTCCTAAAATTCACTCTTTGATTTTGGAGATCATGACATAGTTCTACCGGATATAGTAAGTCGGGAGTAGTATATCACTACTTCACATATCAGTCTCTCCTTGTCCCAAAAGCTCGTCCTGGAGTTATTGGCCCTTTGGGGTGGTGAGCAAGGAGCACCCGATAATGGTGACAGGATGATTATCCTCATAGAAAACCGGTTTTTTTTTATAGCCCCCGTGATTGCATTTCCCAGTTTCTGGATCTCCTCTAACTGCCCTGGCCTCTCTGAGCTCGGGCTCTCAGTGTGTGAGCACTGAGCACTCACATCGTGCCTGGTACAAGCCTGAAACACAGGCACCATCTTATACGCTGCTGATTCTACTCTACGTTAATGCATTGTACACTGTTTCACTTTTTATGTTTTGTTTATATTTATACTATGATTTATTACTTCATTGTCATGTAAGCTGAACAATGAAGGAAGAGATATGCTATGTTATAGACTTCCTTGTGTCAAAAACAGCGGACAGTAGGGAAATAAAACAAATTAATGTTACTTAATCTCTTGTCCCAAGAACCATGAGGTAATAGCTACTAGTTTCATTTTTAAGATGAAAAAAATTCTCATCAATCAAATGATTGATAATATTTTTAAGAGTGGTCTGTCTTCTAACTCCAATGCCTGTTATTGATTGTTGTACTATTCTCTCTGATGTCCTGAATGTGGTCAATAAGTATTTATTGATGTAGTAAGTAGCACCTAATATAATCAAATATGTTTATAAAAAATTTAAAATTCATGTCACTTTCTCTGTGCCAGAATGCCAGATCTCCTTGGATTATCTATGCTAGTGTAGCATTAGTAAGAATGATGTATTCCACTGGGAGATAGTTTGTTTTTCTGTAGTCAGATAAATCATTCTCTCAATTTCTTCATTTGTCCTCTGCAAAACCAAATTTAATGTTCTCAAAGGATTATGTATTTAATTTTTTAAACTGAAGAAGAATTCATTTTCCATACTCTATCAGAAGTGATATCTAAAGATCTTGATATATTAAACAATCTTACTGGGAAATAACATACATCTAACTTTATGCAACATATCTAGCTCTTGTTTTGTTGTTTCCTGTATTTAAAACAAATTTTAAAAACCCACTAAGCCTTGCTAATAAGGAGAAGTGCTTGGATTGAATGGAAAGGCTGGTCACTGTCTCCATGCTCAGGTTAGAAGCTTTTGTTTAGATTCCCAGAATGAAATGCTTTGGAAGGAAGCCATGCATGCGAATTCCTTATTTCTCAAAATAACAAATAATTCATCTAAAGAATGCCATTAAACAGCTCAGGCTCACAAATAGTGTTTTTTGCTCAGTTTTGTTTAAATGTTAAGTGATCAAAGAATATACGTGGCTGTTTAAAAACTCAAATGCAACAAGCAAAATGCCCATCAACTGCGTAGTGGATGAAAAAGATGTGGTATTTTTGTACAATAGAATATTACTCAGCTATAAAAAATAATGACCTTGAGGCCTTCATATTGAGATGGAGGCAACTTGAGCCTATTCTCATAAGTGAAATAAATAAGAATCATATTTATAAATATCACACTGTTTCTCTAGTGTAAAAAATAATAAGAACTGTAGGAGTAATAAAACCCAAAATGTGTAATTGCTACTGTCAAAAGGAGAGGAAAAGAAAGTGCTCTAAAGAATATAACTGCATGTGTTTTTAAGGGTGTAGGATTGATAACCATATTACTAAGTTTTTGTTAGATCGTTGAGCAGAACTGTTTGCAGTCTCACTGTTTGAATGTCTACTTTGTGTGCCTTACTTTTGTAATTTAAACAGCTATTTCTAAGATGACAGTATGTATTTTGTCAACTAGTGATTTCTTAATGTTTATTTTATTTTATTTGGAATTTTTATTATTGTTTCCTTTTTTTCTGTTTTGCTTTTTTCCTCTTTAAATCAAAAAAAATGCAACACACTTTGAGAAAAGTCAAATCGTCACTATAAACAAATGATTTCAGCAATACATGACTATTGAAGGAAGCACCTTGTAAATAGACCTAAGAAATATTTCTCACTCAACAAAGATTGTAGCCCCAGGAAATCCACCTGCTGATCAGAAAGGAATAGAAATTCAGCAAGAGAATCTGGAAATAACCAAGAATCATGAAAATACACAAGCACCTCCATTTGTTGTTCTTGGAGCAAATGCTGTGATAAGTGTCCAATCCAAAAAGAAAAAAGCACATAACGCTTTTGGTCGATAGAGGCCTCCTGCCCCGCTAGCACTCAAGCGGGTATGGCACCGCATCTGCGGCCACAGAAGAGCCATCTCTAAGCGCACAGGTGGCCTCCTGGCGAAGCCCACATATGCACAGGGGCACCAGCATTTCCACTTAGCAAACCTCCTCTCACAACAGTGTCAGAAGCAAACATTTTGCAGCTTGTACGTTGCCAACAGCTATGACGCTCAAACCTTTGTTGACCTTGACAGCAACCGTTCAAGGTTTTTTCCCTGAAAGCTGTGTAATTGGAAAGAAGCCGCAATCCGCAGTCCAAGCGAGAACAGTAAACGCTTTACTTTGTGTAGAAAGACAAATTTTGGTTTTTGACCCATTTCTCAAATAACAGGGATGATTCAGGTTGAGTTATTTTTAGTACCTCTATTGACTTGTGTATTCACTGATAAATATTAGCAGCATTTTAGATTTGACTTTTTAGGGTGCACAGAATGCTAACGCACCCAGTTAACGTTCCAGGAGCTCATGGCCTTGCATAAACACAGGTAAAATCTTTACGTAGCTTCAGTGCCATTTGATAGGGAAAATCAGAAACACCCTGAAATCTCACACCCACTCAGGCCTGGAATCTCCCGCATTGGGAGAAGTGCAGCTTTCCGCTGTACCTGGTGATCTCTTAAAGAAAATCGTTACCTCATGAAGAACGTTTCAAATACGAATTAAAAAATAAATATCGATGAGTTAAAAATGTGGGGTGATAGTTAAATCTAACAAACATTATTTCAGTAAAAGACCATGCCATTTTCTCCTTCAGAAATCCACCCCTTGCTCCCCGGCTGCGCACGCCTGCCCTCTCTCGAGCGCCTTCAGCTGCACCGCTGCGGCGGCCTGCACGTCCTGGATCCACTCAAAACCTTGGCCTTCCGTGGTCACTGGGACTTTTGGGGAGAGCGAGAAGACAGGAGACCCATCCTGCCCGTAAGGCGGACCAGGACCGTCACAGTGCGGTCACCAGCCCGCCTTTCTGTTGGGTGGGCCCAGCGCACACACTCACTGGACTGTTAGTAAACCTCGTTCATGCACAAAAGCCCACGCCTTATAAAGGGGGTCACTCCATAGTTCTTTGCTCTTGTTTGCACATTTGAAGAATTTTGAAATAATATGAAACATTTTATTAAAGTCGTAAAAGTCAAATATTTGCAGACTGAGCTTACTAAGATACATTTAGGGTTAATAAAATAGGTTATATACCAAGGTAAAATTATAGTGACAAAGTATCACTGAATCATTCACAGCCTGCTAAGGAAAAGAAACAGAGATCCATATATATATGTGGACTGCATCTATGTATATTTGGGGGACAGAGTGTTGAATTTATGAAATTCATCCTGGCCTTGAACTCGTTATGTAGCCCAAGCCAGCCTCCAACTCATGGTGATCCTTCTGCCTCGGCTTCCAAAGTGTCGGAATAAAAGCCACAAACCACCATGCCAAACTGACATATGCAACTATAATGACCAGTCAAAATATTACCTAACACATGAGAGTAGATCAGGACATTATTTTAAAATATAAAGTTTCATTGAATATCATTCATTTATCTAGCATCTGGATCAATTAATCTTCAGTTAAGTGTAGAGAGAAAATTATAATGAGTTCGGAAATGTGTATTTGGTTGGAAGTCCTTCTAAAGCACAGTAAATTTAAAAAAAAACTCTTAGAAATAATCACTAAAGTTTTAAATGATCTCTCTGTAAACACACACACAATTCTGAAATTCATTCGAAATTTGACAACTTACGTAAAAACAAAATCAACATCTGAGTAATATAATCAACTGTTTAATTTTTATAAAATTCCTAGGTACAGCAAGATTTTCTACAAGTTTTGTTATTCATGAAAAAGTGTTTTTTAAAAATTCTTATTTTTAGGCAAAAATTCTTATTGCATAGTCTGAAAATTTCAATAAATTTCAAATTTCATATGTGATGTTAGCTATATTGGATTTTTCTAATAAAAAGAGAAAGAATGATAGAAAGATCATCAAGAAACCAAGAATGTGAAAATTGAGAATGGTTTTCTTAGTCAACATGGAAATCAAGGAAATAAATAAAATGGAAATTACAAAGTGTGTCTACAATGCATTAAAATGGGATACTTTTCATAAGAACAAATATGAGACATAGTTAAGGCTATGCTCAAAACAAGAATGTTCTGTGCGTGAATCCTATTAGTATTACAGATGACTGAAGACATGAAACAGGAGTCAACTTACGGTAAAAGAAAATGGGGGGGGGGAGCTAGGA
This sequence comes from Dolichotis patagonum, assembly GCA_004027295.1. Taxonomy (NCBI): domain Eukaryota; kingdom Metazoa; phylum Chordata; class Mammalia; order Rodentia; family Caviidae; genus Dolichotis; species Dolichotis patagonum. Next base: position 147,470 of record PVJX010001179.1, on the reverse strand, counting down.
ATTGAAGAAAAGGAAAGTTATAAAGATTAATGATGAAATGTAGGAAAATAAAAAACAAGAGTAAAAAATAAAAAGTTATGTTTTTGAAATGCGGGTCAGAAAACTGAAGTACAGAGAAACTGAAGTAATAAGTGTTTTGCAGTACACCATGAAGCATAAAATGCTTTAACTGGATCATTTATTGTCTAATTATTGGTTTCACATAGTTTTTTTTTGAGGCAGGGTCTCACTATGCAGTTCAGGCTGGCTGTGAGCTCACTATGTGGCTGAGGCTGGTCTCGAACTTGTGATGAATCTTCTGCCTCAGCCTCCTCAGTGCTGAGATCACAGGCGTGCACCACCATGCCTGGCATTAGTTTGACACACTTTTTAACAATGAGAAAACTATTAGTAGCAATAGCACTGTATAAATCATACAAAGCACAAACTGCTAAACTTCACTCAAAGGTCAGTGGCAAAAGCATACCAGTAAGTCAGTACGCTGAAAGCTTGCTTTGTACCAGTCATAGGGCCCCACGCCGTTTTGTGCAGCAGCAGTTTATTCCGTACATTATTGTACAGGATTTGTACAGTTTCAGCCATTCTGCTATAGGAAGATGTTTGATCACAATGTTTTAGCCATTCTGCTATAGGAAGATATTTGATTTCTAACAAGTATTGCAAATGACATTATGATCTTTCTTACTACGTGAATTTAATTTTTCAGATCTGTTTTTGATGCTTCTTTCTTGAAAATCTTTTTCATTCTCTAATTTGTCATTTGCCTCTAAACAATGTATAATTTCTCCTTCTTCATGAATGAACTTACAAGCTTATTCTGATTATTTGATGCTTCTGTACCTTACCTTCCAGCCCCAAAAAGAAAATTTTGCACTCAGTAGACATAAGAAATACAACCTTAGACATCCTATAGTAAATGTAAGAACATTCGGTCTCAGTGAAACTCCATCTGATTCCAGCTAGATAACGTAAGAATTAAAAGAAAAAATATTGAAATCAGGCTTTGTAATATTCCAAAAATACATGCAAGAAGACAGCACAGTAATGTATTTTAGACACTGAAATAAACTGCAGAAATTATGATTTCGTATAGCATGCAATTTAAGTATGGGGTGAATTGAATATATTATCAAGCAGGATCATCTGTAAAACACCAATTTTACTGTAGCCAGAAACGCAAAAGCACGGAGAAGGTAGTGTGAATAAGTAATGTGGTTAAAATGCATTGTTCAAACAACACGAAACAATGAGAACAATAACAAAAAGAAATGGCAGCAGCTGTCTGGGGGGAAAAGATAAGTCCTAATCTAACTTGACCCGCTGGCAGTGGTAGGAGGGAGATTGCGGGGTCCTGGAGATTCCCAGGTACCCCATTCCTCGGGCACACGCCTACATGAGAAGCCGTCAAAGTTGAAGAATGGTTTTAGGGCCTTAATAGGTTTGGACTAACGAGAATTAAAATAAAAACATAATGTGTACTTTTCTGTTATCTGAAATAAAGAAGCTGTCTCCTTAATAATACTTGGAAAAAGTGCCAACTAAACGAAGTTGTGGTGAATGCAAAGTGATGCAAGATGGCAGAAAAGGTTTTTTTTTTTATTTTTTTAAATTTTATTTAAAGAGAAAACAAAACGAAACAGAAAAAAAGGTAGTAACAATACAAAATTCTAAGAAAAAGACAAAAAACACTAAGAAATCATTACTTGATAATTTACATACTGTCATCTTGGAAAATAGTTGTTCAAGTTACAAAGTTAAAACATACAAAGTAGACATTCAAACAATGAGACTGTTAACGGTTCTGTTCCACAATCTAACAAAAACGGTAATATGATCATTCATCTTTCACACTTAAACATACATGCAATTATATCCTTTAGAGCACTTTCTTTTCCTCTCTTTTTTTACAGTAGCAATTGCACATTTTGGGTTTTATTACTCCTACATTTCTTATTACTTTTTACACTAGAGACACAATGTGATATTTATAAATAGGATTCTTATTTGCTTCATTAATGAGGATATTCTCAAGTTGTCTCCATTTACCTATGAAGGCCTCGAGACCATCCTTCTTCATAGCTGAGTAATACTCCATTGTATAAAAATACCACATCTTTTTCATCCACTCTGCGGTTGATGGGCATCTTGGTTGTTTCCAAGATTTACCTATTACAAATTGTGCTGCTATGAACATGGGTGCACATATATCACTGTGATATGACCTTTTCAGTTTTTCTGGGGAAATATCCAGGAGGGGAATAGCTGGGTTGAATGGAGTTTCCAGTCCTAGTCTTCTGAGAATTCTCCATATTGATTTCCATAGTGGTTGCACCAGTCTACACTTCCACCAACAGTGGAACAGTGTTCAGAAAGGTTATTTTAAAACAATACTTGATATAATTAAACTGAGGCATCATGTGGTAATATTAACATGTATGAATTGTGAAATGCTATTTGCATGTAAGAGAATGATTTTGCATAAATGCTGAATATAATGTGAACAATGAACTACACAAATATAAACTAGTTTATTGTAATAATCAGTAACAGAAAAGAAAAATCAACATAAAAAATCATAAATCTATGTATACCAAAAATGTAACTTGGAAATACATGAAGCAGTAACTGGAATTTCAAGATAATTAAATGGTGCATAAATTCACATTACAATGGAAACTTCACATAGCCCTTTGGGAGATCAACACATCAAATACTGTTAATTACATAGTTTAGGTTCAACTACAGTTAGAAATATTTAAAATGACACAATTTGTTTTTGACATAATCCATGAGAAAATCTGAAAATGGTCCATAAAATGTACATCATCTCCACCATGCTGTAGAATAATACAGTGCTGAAATTATGTCCTCTGTTCTTCTCATCATCCTTTATGTAAATTACTTCTGAAAATTAAGATAGCTTAGGCTGAACCACCCCATTTTTCTCTACTGGCATCAAATTTCATTGCACAGTTCGTAATTCAATAGTTGAATAGACATTGGTGGGTGGTTAGGTTACTCGTGCTGAGTTTTCTTGTGGTTTGTTTTAGTTTATTTTGTTTTGTAGATATTGGTGCTTAAGCCTCTTACACATAAAACTTTGTCTGACGTGTCTTTCTACAATTGGAATTTAACAGGTAAATACACACACATGCATGCACACACACAATATTTAAATTGGAAAAAAACGTGAAAGTTTATAAATTTCTATTTCTTTACCATTAATCTGTGATTTTTGAAGAGGAGGGATCTAGTTTTCTTGACACCTGTAACTCTACCTGTCAGATACTCATCTATGTCTCTCTCCTTCTTCTTTCTTTTTTGCCTTCAAAGCTCCCCATCACATGTCCACTAATTTTTCACATGTCCCAGGACATTGGTTTACATGGCACTGTATGAGAACCACTTGTAATACAGGAGAGATTCATGAGGTCTTTTTAAGGACAGATTAACACACACATACACACACATATCACATATATATTTATACACATAATGTGTGAATATATCACATACAAATATATTAAGGCATTAAATATATTTATGTATATTTAAATAAACATTTATTTTGATCTGCTTTTGTATAAAATAACTGTCACAATGAATTAGATTGTTTAAGAATAAATTTATCTAACTATATTTATTTGTGTAAAATATGAGGCAATGTATAATCTGTATGATATTACAACCTGGAAAAACATGAAACGAAAACGTGGGTTTGGGGAGAATGACTGATGTTTCAGAATCATCACAGTAGCGGTGAACCCTGCTCTTCCCCATTTGTTGGGTGCCTGTTACTTGTAAGTCATCCCATGGCCCTCAGGATTCTGAAAATTCTTCAGGAATGTGTGCCACGCAATACCCAAAAATAAGAATTCTAATTTTCATTGTATTTTTGAAGTAGAATAAACTATGACTACACCAACCTTCCTTAAAGCTTTTTTTAATTCTCTAAACAACTTAAAGTACTGTGAACTTGTCCTTGAAGACAATTTGAGAGGTGGAAATGATATACTAAAGACAGGGATAACTAATTCCATGGTGTGTGATTCAGAAGTCTATCATGCTGGGTTTCCTACCATTAGTACGATGGATGTAACATCAGTAGTTCTGAAAAAAGTTTTTTGCCTAAGAAGGTACATTTGTATACAAAATTCTTAATCCTGTTTCTCTTACTTAGGAATATTTCAATGACATAATTGTCATGGTTTAGGTCAGTGGCCCCCAAGCCTCATGAAGTTATGCGTTTGTGATTGGTTCACTGTCTAGCACTTGGATTGGTGGTGTGACTGCTGCACCCACCTAGGGGCGGAGCCAGGATATGATGTAAGAGCTGGAAGAAGGCGTGTCTCTCTCTCTCTTGCCAGTTCATGCCTTGCTGTTTGCAGTGGCCATGAATGGCTGCCCCACCATGCCACGCTGCTTTGGAGCCAACTGAGTATAGACTGAAACCTCCAAGAACTCTAAGAAATAAACATTTCCTTCCCTAACTTTGGGCCTCAGGTATTTTGTCTCAGTGAGGAGTAAAAGTAACTAAGACAGTAATGAACAATGAACTGTGCCTACCAAAGGGACTGGTGCATGTTTATGGCAAAGTTGGCATTCTATCTGTGACCTAAAAACCCCGAGGTACTGAGTCGTTCTTGGGAGATGTGGTATCACGCATCATGAGCTTTGGACTCGCCGTGCTTCGCAGGAGATGCACCAGCTGGGGCACAGGCCCTGGGTGCCCAAGCTCCCAACCGGAATTTCAGCTGTAAGTGAGCTGAGTGTTGAGAAGTCCACAAGTATTAGAAAATTAAACCCACTTTCAAATAACCTGTAGGAAATTTTACGGGGGGAGATTAGTGGATGTTTTTATTTAAATTAAAACCGAAACAAAACATATAAAAATCTGCATAGCTAACTCATTGACTAGAGCTATAAATAAACATATTAAAATATAATAAGTTCTCATATTGTTGCAGAAAACAGATCAAACACAGGAAAAACAGCACCAAGAAGGTTTAGGAGGCAGTTTATTACACAGGCGGGTTTTTGGCTAGGATTTCTACAAATGATTTAGGGCCCCTCCCAGTGAGACTTTCAGACTTTTAAGGGGAAAGTAAGTGTGGAGATGCAAAAGGCAAATTGGGTGCATCTGATTGGAGAGTTGGGTGATATCACAGGTCTCTAAGGGACTATAAACATTCCAGGTTACATCCCTAAGGCTTTCAGTTATACAAAGCATGGGTTACACAGAACCCCTCTTGCCTTAAAATGTAACTTCAAATGTTTCTTCATGGAACTAATACTAACATGTGAAGTTACATTTTAAGGCAATCTGTTATACAAAGAGAGAAGTGTTCCATTATTAGGTTTGTTGAGAAAGGTCCGCTTGGTATTGATGGGCATTCTGGCAGGTTTTATTTAAAATTTTAAATTACCTTTCCATATGCATATCCCAATCTTCCATCTGAATACTGCAAAAGTGAAAAGCAAGCTAAATACAAAGAATATAAAAGGAATAATAAAGACTAATAAAGATTAATGAAATATAAAATAAAAATTTAAGAAAGTGAGGTAACAAGATTATGTGCCATGATAAAATTTGATTTAGCTCGTGGATGCAAATTTAATTTAAAAATTTTAAAAATTGATATAATATGCACATTAACTGAAAAAAAGTAGAAATGATTATTCTGATATATGTAGAAAAAAGCATTTGACAAAATCGAAACTCATTTATGCAATTTAAAGAGAAAAAAACCATAAAACTTCAAAACAGGATAATAGGAGAGTAACAATGGCCTATATATTGCATATTATTAGCTTTTTTTTTTTTTTTTTTGGTACCAAGGATTGAAATCAGGACCTCACACTTGCCAGGCAGGAATTGTGTTGCTGAGCTAAACCCCCAGCCTGTATACTGTTATCTTTAGTCACTCAAAGTACAAGATACAGGCATTTAATTGTCCAAACAATACTAGCACAAACTTTTTTTTTCAATAAACCTAGAGAAATTAGTAGCATAACTATCTTTTAAAAAAATTTTTTTAAATTTTTATTTAAAGAGAAAAAAAAACAGAATAAAGGATAGCAAAAATACAGAATTCCAAGGAAAAAAGGAAAAGAACAACAACAACAAAAAAAAAATCTAAGAAATTATTACTTGACAAATTACATACTGACTTCTTGGAAACAGGTGTTCAAATTACAAAGTTAAAACATGTAAAGTGGGCATTCAAACAGTGAGACTGTTAACAGTTCTGCTCCACGATCTGACAAAAACAGCAATATGGTCATCCATCTTACCCACTCAAATATACATGCAATTATATCAAAAGGGTAAAATTAAACACAATAAAACAGAACAAAGCGGATCACAAGAAAGCAATGTAAGAGACATAAATTTCAAAACTAGACAATCAGAGATATTCACTCTGTTGCATTGACTCTTGTTTTCTTCCAAATAGTTGTCCATATTGTCACATACAGGGAATTCGCATGAAACAACATAGTATGGAATTGATCTGAGCAGGATGAGGAGGGTGTTTCAGGTCTTCAAGACCAGACAATAGGGAAGCCAAGAATGGCTGTCATAGTGTCTCTCATTCTCCTCAAAACAGCTGTCCATACCTTCATGTGTGTTGAACTTAAACAAAACAAGACAAGCTAAAATCACTTTGAACAAAGAGTGATAGTTTTGTTGGATTTCACATCATGACATTATGGAATCAGCACTGGGTACTGTAGTGTCTCTTTTTCTTCAAAGTAGTTGCTCATTTCAACATGTGTTATATAGTTGGTTCTCGTAAACTGTTTATAAGCTCTACACATGCATGAGTCTCTACTTGTATATCTATCATTTCTGTATTAGAGGGAAAAACAAAACAAAGCAAGATAAAACAAAACAATTCCTAGAAAAGCATGAAGCAAAAAAGTCATATAAAACCACAATACAAGTTGATCTACAATGGTTACCATGATGTCTCAGCAGTATATAACATTAATAAAAACAAAGCATTGGAGACATTATAAGCCTTCAAAAGCAAGTAATAATCAAACCAGAGTGGGTATCTTAGTGAAACTTGTCATCTTCAGTGTAGTTGCCTATACTCTTAGACTTGATGCTATCAATCATAACAGATTTAGATAAAATCAGTCAATACAAAGTAGCAATCTAACAAACCAGATTCAAATAAGATCAGTCATAATAAGACAGTACAAGTTATAAAGGGCTTCAGATTAAGTTGATAGGAAATTAGGGATGATTACCTTAATATGTCCTCTTATTTTAGGGATAGCTGACCATGTCCTCAAGTCTAGTGTAAGTAGACAAACTGGAACAGCATGTAATCCATCCAAGCAGAGTGGTGAGAATAATGTAGATTTTAAATCTTGTTACCCCATTAACAGTATCCTCTGCCTCCCTTTTTTAGACAGTTCCTCGCCTTTCACTCCCATAGGGTGCACTGCTTATTTTGGGTCCCACTGCCTCCCTATATAGAGCATCTCAATGGACCCTATCTCCTGATCTACTCTGCCTGTGTTTCTCAATGTTAATATTTCAAGGCCATCTATACTAGAGATTACAGCTAATCTTCTCTGCCTTATTTCTGCTTTTCTGTTTTTCTGCCATTGGTTGTCTATATTTCTGTTCCACTCCACTGTCTGCCTCATTCACTGAGGCCTCTCTGCCACTGTTCCTGAAATGCTCGTATTCTTGTTCTCTCTCTCTAAAATGTCCTTCAGTATTTTTTGTAGGGTTGGATTGGTGGTCACAAATTCTCCCAGTTCCTCTTTGTCATGGAAGCATCTTGTTTCTCCATTAATTTCTAGAGAGAGTTTTGCAGGATACATCAATCTGGGCTGGAGGTTGTTTTCCTTCAGGGCTTGAATTACTTCACTCCAAGCTCTTCTTGACCTGATGGTCTGTGTTGAGAAGTCTGCTGTGATTTTGATGAGTTTTCCTTTATAGGTGATCTGTTTCTTTTCTCTGATGGCTTTTAATATTCTATTCTTATATTGAATTTCTGGGATCTTGATTATTACGTGTCTAGGTGTAGCTCTGTTTTGGTTGTAGGTGGCTGGAGTTCTTTATGCTTCATACATCTGCATATCATTTCCTTTTTCTATGCTTGGGAAATTTTCCTTAATAATTTCTGTGAATAGCCTTTGTAATTCCTCTGTTTTGTCTCCTCCTTCTTCATTCACATGCTTTATTCTTAAGTTATAGATCCTCTTGTCATCTTCTAGTCTTTGTATAATTGCTGCCTGCTCCCTTGTTATTTTTAAGAGACCTTCCATTTCATGATAACACATTGCAAGCTTGTGTTCAATTTTTGATAGTCTATCTTTGGTTTCTTTCAAGCAGTTTTGCCAGCTTTCTGTGGAGTCTTTAGTTTCCTGATAATCTCTTTAAATCTGCTTCATGAATTCTAGGTTTTTTTTGTATTCTTCATTAAATGTTTCTCTCCTTTTGTATTCCTCCATTCTTCTGTCTGTGTCTTCTTGAGAGGTGCCCAGCCTTTCTTTTATTAATCTACTAATCTCTAGTTTAATTTGAATTAAAATTTCAATTTTGATCCTGCTTACAAGGTCCTGAAGATATCTCTTTATGTCTGCTAACACTGTGTTTGATGTTGCATGTTTGCTGCCCTCAATTTCTTTTGTATTTACCTCTCCTGGGTCAATGTTCTCAGGGTTGGGGGCTGGGGTTTTTTCTTATTTCTCCCTCTCGTCATGTTTTTGGTTCCTTCCATACAAGTGTTCAGTGCAATTCCCAGCCCCTTTTCTTGTTGGTTAAAGTTCCTCTAGAGCACACAGGCCAGGAGCTTCTGCCCTCTGCTATCTGCTATCAGAGACTGAAGTTCAAGTAAAGGCAGCGTGCACTGGCTCCTCCCCTCTGGGCCAGTCAACCCTTGCAGGCCTTCACTGAGTCAGTGTGCGCCATGCTCAGTGAATTAATTTGTAGTGACCCACTGGGTCCCAGCCAGGGGTGCAGCCCAGTCCAAGCAGATTCCACCAATCCGCTCGCCAAGGGGAGCAACCAACTGAAGCCACTTCCTTATGGAGTTAGGGCTGTCCTGCCCAAATCCAACATGTCGTCCAGTCAGTTGCCCCTTTTCCATGGGAGGGTCTTATTCCCATCACTCACCGCATGTTGATGCCAGTCCCTGAGAACTGCTGGGCTCCCCGACCTCCGACTTCAGCGCTGCTGCGGTGAATTCACTGTGCCTCTGGGTTGGTCGAGTGCAGGGCCGAGTCCGGGCGAGCTGTGCACAGGGCTGCTCAGCTCTATGCTCGGGGCCGCTCAAGCCAGTCGCATCAGCGCTGTTCAGTCATCAGGTCGGTCTCGGGCAGGAATTGAGGCGGCTCAAGGAGTGCGCTGTGCTCGCTGATCTTAGCTTCTCTCATAGTAGCCCCAGGACCTCGTATTTGAGCAGTTTTTTTCACTTTAGTTTCTTCTTAGGTTGAGAGAATCTGTCTCTCTGTGTTTGGGTCTCTCCAGGGTGTTCTATTCTGGCATTTAAGCTGTCTCTCTCAGAGAGGGTCCCTCCCCTGCTACCTACTGATCCGCTATCTTTTTTCTCACTATCTTAACTATTTAGTATATATATATTTTCTCTTCTTCCTTTCTCTTATTTTCCCATCCCAGTTTCTCTTTTCTTTTGAACAGTTTCTTTCCATTTTACATCTATTGTACATTTTGGATCTTATTTACTCTTTGAGTTTCTCACAGTAGAGAGACAACACAGGGTTTACAACTGTGAGTCAGGTTTGTTTCACTTATGATTATGGTCTCACGTTGTATCCATTTACCTATAAAAGTTTTGAGTTTATCCTTCTTTCTGGTTAAGTAGTACTCCATTGTGCAAAAAGACCACATCTTTTTTATCCATACATTGGTTTATGGGCAGTTGCTTTGTTTCCAAGAGTTAGCTATTACAAATAGTGCTGCTATAAACATGGGTCATGTATCACTGTGGTACGATGTTTATAATTCTTCTGGGAAGATGTCCAGAAGGGGGACAGCTGGATCAAGTGGGAGTCCCGATCCAATTTTTTGAGGAATCTCTACACTGATTTCTGCTGTGGTTGCATCAGTCTGCATTCCCACCAACAACGGAGAAGGGTTCCTTTTCCTGCCAGCATTGTTATCTGTTGATTTCTTGATGGTAGCCATTATTTCTGGAGTGAGATGGAATCTCAGTGTTGTTCTGACTTACACCTCTTGAATGACCACTGATGTTTAACGTTTTTGCTTATGTTTATTTGCTCATTTTTCTTAATCTGAGAAGTCTTTTTTATTTTTGCAGAAATGTAAGAATCGAAATGTTAATCTGTATGAAGGATGATGCTGACAGTTTGATAAAGGATTGTGTTTTCTGATCTTTATTGTTTTCTTCTATTCATTTTTGGTTTCAGTATGTCTTTTATTTTTAGTAAAAAAAAAAGAGTCAAGAGTTAGAATATTGGAGGACAAAGGGGAATCATGCTAGCTTTGGCAAACTGGTGCAGAAGACAGGAGGGAAAGGGAGAAGGAAGAGATAAAAGGAAGAACAGAAAAGAACCACAACCACAAAGAGGCTAGAAACCACATTCGTACTCAAGGAAAACAAACAAACAAACAACCAAAACCACCATCACAGCAATAAATAAATGAAAGAGAGATAAAGAGAGAGAGAGAGAGAGAGGGAGAGAGTAGAGAGAGAGAGAGAGACAGAAAGAGACAGAGAGAGAGACAGAGACAGAGACAGAGTTGAGATCGAGAGAGAAGTCCCCTTCCACTTCAGGTTTGTCTCACTGTCGCTGGGACAGGATGTGTGGAAACAGATCCAGGTCCATGTGGATTTGTCCCAGCAAGCCAGCAGTAGATTTTGGTGGGTAGCGGATGATCTCAGTGAGCCTGCGCTCTGGCTGAGACAAGACTCTTTTGGCTTGCTGCTGTCAGCACTGGTCCTGCTGACCTGAGCCCAGCTGGGAGCCACTAGATGGAGCCAGAAGTTGCTCTGATTTTTGAGCTTAGCCAGCTCCCTTCCCAGATTGCTTCTGGCCCAGGGCGCCCTTGTGTGGGATAACTGAGCCCTCAGCACTCACCACCAGCCAGTGCAGTCCTTGATGCTCACTGCTCCCCTGACTGTGATGTCTCTCCACGAGGCCTCTGGGGTTGCCCCTACAGGTTTGAATCGCTCCTCTTGTGCACATCTCAGGGAGAAGACACTACTGGCTACCTCCTTCTTCACTGAAGTTTCTCTCTTTGTTCTCTCTGTGGGTTTTACTTTGAGCTTTAAATCTCTCCTGGGTTCAGGGGGCCCACTCCCTTCATTCTTGTTTCCCTTGCTTTGCTATATTCCAGTATCTGCAAGGCAACTCTAGAGAGGCTCTTCCTCTGCTGCTTACCACTCCACCATCTTGGTGCTCCTTCTCCAAGACTCACTTGTGATTAAGAAGCAGAATACTCCCCACAAACTAAAAGGAGAAAGAAACTCCCTCAAACTCATAAACATCTGCTAAAAAGTGTAGGCTGGCATCATACTTAATAGTGAAAGACTGAACACTTTCTGGCTGAAATTACAGAACAGGCAGAGTTTCTGTTCCTTCTCCCTTCTATAGAGCATTGAACTGGAAAGTCTCATTAGCAGAGTCAAGTAAGAAAAATGCATAAACAAACCAGTATGGACTAGAAAGGAAGAAGTAAAACTGTTTTCAATCTCAGAGATCATAATCGTATAGAAAATGCAAAGGAATCTAACAGCAAAACTCCAAGAACAGAAGAAACAGTTCAGCAAGGACATAGGATATGAGTTTCAGTGCAATACTGTAAAATCCAGAGTAATCTCATTGGCGGATTTTCCCATGAGTGAGCCAACACGCTGCTGCACGGCGCCCACTCAGCACTGACTTCTCACAAATCTGAACGCTGAGCCTCCCACTTTTCAGGCACACATGCCCATGCTCCCCCAATCAGCTGTCGTGTGGTTCTGCCCCCCTTTATCTCTGCCCCTGTCAATTCCAAACACAGCAGTGGGTTTTTGTTTGTTCCATCAGAAGTGCTCTTCGGTAGCCCTCCTGAGCCCACAATAAAGGCCTCTTTTCTTGCTTTCTCTGTTTTCTCTCCTTTAGTCTCTCTCACGTTGGAGGACCAAACACTTATCTCCTATCAATGAACAACCTGAAATCAGAGGACAATTTCATTCACATTGATAAAATTAAATTCTTCAGGGTACATTTAGTAAGTGGAAATCCTATACACTGAAACCTAAAAGAAACATTCTTAAGAGAAATTAGAGAAGAGTTAGGTCATTGTTTCATTACCAGGGGCAACTTTGCTCCTAAATGACATAAGATAGAGTCTTCAGACAATTCTTTTAATATCTGAAGGGTGCTACTAGCCAAGGGGCAACATAAACATCCTAGCTTGTATAGGATGAATACACAATGAAATAAATACTCTTATGAAGTTTTCTGATCCAAAATGTTAAAAGTGCCAAGACGGAGCAACTCTGATTAAAATGCAAGAAAAAATATGAGATGTTCATAGAATGAAATACTCAGTGTTACTAAGGCACTGAGCTTTCCAGTGTGGTTTAAAGTCTATACAGAAAAAGCAATTTCTGCAAAACTTCCAGCAAAACATGTGCCCCTGAAATTGGAAAACTGATTCTTAAATTTATGTGGCAAAGGCACAAAGTTAATTGATCGTGTCAACTTGACTAAGAAATGCCCAACTAAATTGGGTTGGCACAGTTTTGTGTGTGGAAGACCCACCGCAGGGAGAGCTATAGCCAGAAAACTATAAAAGGGAAACAAAGAAGGGAGACTGGTTTCTTCAGAGGAGCTCCAGTCTTTGCCTTTACCTTCGCTGTCTGCTGGCTTCCAGTGCAAACTCCTTGGCCTTCTGCTGCAGATCCTCTGGCCTCCTGATACGGACTCTCAGGGACACCCAGTGGGTAAGGCCTTGACTTCATCGTTTGGATGTACACTTCCGCACTCTTCCACATGTGACCGTGAGTGGTCACTGTTGGCCAGCCCTGTTAATTCTTATGTGTATATTTATATATCTGGTATTACTTCTGTTTCTGTGGTAAGTACTGACTGATACAGATTTGGTACCAGGAGTTGCTCTGGAGAAACAGAACTGTGAAGATGAAATTCTTTAATGGCTTTATTAGTTTCTGGATTTGAGCCTGTAATTTGATGAGCAATAAAGATATTATGGTCTTTTCCTCTAATATTGTGGGGGACACTGAGCCCTTGGCATAAATTGTTTAAAGTAATACGCATTGTAAATCCACTTGATTGTCCTAATTCACCACTTGTGAAATGTTAGGTATTTAGTGACTACATATATGACAGTTTTGAATGGTTTTGCTAGAGTAGGAAATATGATGACACTGACTGATTGGTCTTGATATCTCTGGACAAACTAGTGAAGGAAAATAATAAGCTCAAATCATCCATAGAAAGTCAGACAGTTCTTTCAAGTCTTCTAACTGTGAGGACAATATAATTAAGGAAATGAGCTCAAAGATCTAAATTCCCACCTTAAAAGTTTCTAAGTGTGTCCTGAAAGAAAATTAGCCACAGGGCTGAGATTGCAGAAACACACATACAGGCCCTCACAATTTGATTGGCTGAAATGAAGCGTCAGTTTGACCCTCCGCCATGGAGAGTGTGTGAAGTGAAGGTGTGGGTGCTGCTCAGAAAACAACGGGACCCGTAAACTGCAGTGGAGATGTGTGAGGGTCCCGGTGAAGCTGGGGGTGCCACACTCCCGGACCCTAAGGAGATCACCTTGCCAGAGGAGGGTTTTCCCCACCAGGGCCAAACTCTCCCCATCTCCTCCCCCTGTGGCGTTGGCCTCTCCTCCCATACCTGGGGAAACTAATCCTGTGTTGACCCAGCGTGATGATCCTGATACTCCTCAGGGCCCACCCTCACCACCCACTTTGCCTCTAGGCCCATAACTAGGCTCAAATCACAGAAGGTTCCTAACGGTGAGGTACCAAGTGTGACCCCTAAGGAGGTCTGCTATTCTCCTAAAGAACATTTTAGCTCTCTAACCTCTGTAATTAGAGGCCTAATAAGCAAGCATGGGAATGGACTTCATGGCTGTGGGATAATGTTGGCAAAAATGGGTGCTGATATGGACCCTTTAAGCAGGGATTCTGAGTTTAATGCTGGCACTCATGGAGTAAAGAAAGGTGTCGATAGTTTATTTGGCAGAAGTGTGGATCAAAAGGTGGCCCACTGTGAATGAGTTAGAGATGCCTGATAGTCCATGGTTTACTGTTGGTGAGGGGATTCAGAGGCTAATGAAATGGGAATGCTGAAGTGCTTCTCTCATGTTACTGGAAATCCTCCACCCTGGGACGATCCAGAAAATGCACCCTCCACTAACACCTTGAAAAACAGATCTGCGGCGAGTGCCGGCATCCCCGAAGAGCTCTGTCACTGCTCTCCCCTGTATGCTGGAGCCCACAGGGGGGACCGTGGTTACTCAGCGGGGAAACTCAAGGGCAACGGGCCTGATGGGGTCCTGGAGTGGTAGAGGTCAAGTGGCAGCACTTAATCCCAAAAGACAGGACGCACATACCACAGTGGACAGCAGAAGCAGAACAATGGTCATCACGGTCAGGCCAATGATGGGTCACGTGGTGGTCAATGATCCACCACTGTGTTCCCAAAAAGTGAAATCGACAGGAAACCTATAAAAATTTTACTAGATTTTTATAATCAAAAAATTTTAAGGGCAAATGAACAGAAACCTACTCAAAATCATAGTCTCTTAACCACTTCCTAGGTTTGAGTCAGACAGACACAGAACCCCTTGAATGAAGGGGCAGCTGGGTCCCCTTAGGGAAGGACCATGGCGCACCACCAAGAATTCACAGTTTTTCTGCCATCCCTCCCCAAAGGTACTTAAGACCTTTTGCCCAAGTGGCCATACGCTGGGGGAAGGGGAATGATCAGACAGTTCAGAGACCATTGGACACTAGTTCTGAATTAATGCTGGTTCCAGGGGATCCAAAATATCATTGTGGCCCTGCAATAAGAGGATGGGCCTATGGAGGCTAAGTGACTGATGGATTTTAGCAAAGGTCCAACTCACAGTGGGTCCAATAGGTCCTTGAATCCATCCTGTAATTATTTCCATTGTTCTAGAATGTATAATTGAAATAGATATACTTAGTGCTTGATAGAATCCTCACATTGGTTCCTTACCAATAGTATGAGAACTATTATGGTTAGAAAGGCAAAATGGAAGCCATTAGAGTTGCCCTTGCCTTATAAAACAGAAAACCCAAAACGGTTTGTCCTCACTGGGGGGATTGCAGAGGTTAGCACCACTATCAAGGGCTTGAAGGATGCAGGGGCAGTGATCCCGACAACATCTCCATTCAATTACCCCATTTGGCCTGTGCAGAAGACAGATGAATCTTGGAGAAAGATGGTGGATTACTGCAAATGAAGCCAAATCATAGCTCCAACTGTAGCTGCTTTACCAGATGTGGTTTCCTTGCTTGAGCACATTTCACAGCAGGCATGCGGCTGTTGACTTGGCAGATGCCCTCTTCTCCATAGCTATCCATAAGACCATCAGAAACAGTTTGCTTTCAGGTCACAAGGCCAGCAGTGCACCTTCGCTGTCTTGCCTCAGGGTTATATTAGGGTTACTTAGGGTTATATTAACTCGCCAGCCCTGTGTCACAAGTTAGGTCACAGGGATCTTGGACGTCTTTCTCTCCCACAATGTATCACACTGGTCCATTACATTGATGATGTTATACTGATTGGGCCAAATGAGTAGGTGGACACAACCACCCTGGACTTGTTAGTAAAGCATTTGAGAGCCAGAGAATGGGAAATAAATTCAACAAAAACTCCAGGTCCTTCTACCTCATGAAATTTCTAGGAGTCCAGTGGTATGGGGCATGCAGAGGCAGGTATTCCTTTATGCTGGCTACTTTTCTCTTATTGCTGAGACAAAACACCCAACATTCAAAGTGGAAAAAGGAAAGGTTTATTTAACTCACAGTTTGTGGAAGTTTTAGTCCATACTCTGCTGACTCCAAGGCAGGGTGATGCAGCAGAGGAGCAACAGTTCATGGCAGCAGACCACAGCAAAAGCAGCAGGAGCAAAAAGGGAGGAGCATGAGAGAAAGCCGCTTTCCCTCCCTCACACTGTAAGCAGACTACCTGCCCCAGGGTGGGTGTAGCACTCACACCCATGATTTCAGCATCAGACCAGGAATCAGTCACAAATCTAGAAGCCCACCCCATCCAACTGCATGAGACTTTGGGGGCTCCCCTAGACACAGACCATAGCACCTTATAAGGCAAAAGATAAGTTGTTGCATCTGGCTCCCCTATGACCAAAAAGGAAGTACAACACCTAGTGAGCCTATTTGGATTTTGGAGACAGCACATTCCCCACTTAGGCATCTTACTCTGGCCCATGCATTGAGTGAGAAAGCTCCTAGTTTTTAGTGCGGCCCAAAACAAGAGAAGCCTCTGCAGCCAGTCCAGGCTGCTTGTGCAGGCTGCTCCTCTGCTGAAGTCATGTGATCCAGCAGATCCAGTGGCATTTGAAGTGGCAGTGGCAGTAGAGTGCTGTTTGGAGTCTCCGGCAGGTCCCCACAGGTGAATCGCAGTGGAGGCATTTAGCACTGTGGGGCAAGTCTCCTTCGTCATCTGCAGACAGCTGCTCCTCCTTTGAAAAGCAGTTCTTAGTCTGCTACTAGGCCTTAGTGGAAACTGAATGCTTGGCCATAGGTCATCAGGTCACCATGTGACCTGAGCTGCCTGCCATAAGTGAGATATTTCCTGATCCACCGAGTCATGAGTGTGGGTGTACAAAGCAGCAGTCTATCATTAAGGGAAATAGCATATATGTGAACCAGCCAGAGCAGGTGCAGAAGTACAAGTAAGTACGTCCTGGGTACCACAGCGTAAGTGCCTTCATCACCCCTTCCAGCAGCCCGCCTGTGGGACCAAGAGCTGACTGTGGACCGAGAGCCAGAAACCCCCTCCCTTCATTGTGACTGTCCAGCATGGTGTCCAGAGAGGAGAGCATGACTGAGACCTTCTGTGAAGGAAAAAGTGATCTGCCGGTCTTCACAATATTAAAATCATGTGTACTGCAAAGTGTACAATTAAGTAAATGAGGAAAGCAAAATCGGAAACAAGAAACTTCCAGGAAAATGATATTTTTGGTAACATGTCTGATAAAGGAATTGTATTCTGATTCTTCAATGCATTCTTACAAGTCTTCTACAAACCAGTACAATGCACAACTGAAGTGAAGACCTGGCCAGGGAAAACAGACACATGTCTACCAGTAACACGAGAAGATCAAGTATCTTAAGAACTACATAAATAAAACCAAAAGGAAATAGGTGTTCAACCATTTGTCATTAGTGAAAGGCAATATTAAGCTACCATTTCATACAAACGAGCATGACTGTAATTTTACAAAAAGACAGCAAGGAGTGTGAGTGAGGAAATGGAGAGACTGGAATCCTGATCTGGGGCTGATAAAGGCATGAAATAGTTCAGCCTTTTTGTAAAATGGTAGGACAGAGTCTTTACACATAAATATCTCAAACCACTTTAAAATTCCACTTCTCTGTGTCCAGCCAAGGAAAAGGAAAATGTGCACACACACTTGGATGTGAATGAATGTGACAGCCTTGGTCACAACAGCCGAATACCCCTCACTGGGGAGCGGTAAACTCAGGGCTATGGGTTCATACAGCGGGAAAGTGTTGAGTCATAGGAGTCAACAGGCAGCCCCGTCCTGTGAGCGAACAGCCACAGTGTCACGGTAAGTGGGAGAGGTCATTCGCACACACATCCTGCATGTTGCATTTCAATATAAACTGTGGAATCAACAAATCTGTGGTTACAGTGAACGCGGCACTGTGGCGAGAACGTGGTGACCGGAGCAGGGACTGACCGCAGGTGAGCGTGACGGCATCGGGGAGGGGACAAAATATTCAAAACTGGGACTGTGATCACATCACCATTCAGTTTCCTTAAGTAACATAAATTGTATCCTCAGGATGCGTGATGGTACAGCACGTAAATTACACTTTAAGACTGTGGGGCAAAAAGTAAGCGGTGAGCTCGACATTTCTTATTGTGGAAGGGTGCTAAGCTATCATAACCCCCCGGACCCCATACTGACTGTGCCCCCACCCTTGTGCTGGTGACGTTGTCATTTCTCGGCGTGCTGCCTGGCTTCGGCTGTGAGGACCTACATCCCTCGTTCTAAGAGCTTTCTCTGGCCAAAGGGGCCTGTTTTCCTTGCTCAGCTGGCAGAAAGCACCGTGAGCACCAAGGGTTTGTGGGGTGAAAGTTGGCCAAAGACTGGCTGGAACCATGAATGCAAACCCTCAGTATCCTAACCCCTAAGTGCGCTAAAATGAAGCAGTGGTTGTCCTAACTAGTGCTATCACACACCTTGGACTTTCCCTTTCTTTTCTCCTTCCGTGTTTCCTTATGTTGTACTGAATGCCTTCGTATGCCGTGTCTTGCTTCTCTAAGAGGCTGCCTCACCACGATACCCGTCTCTCCTCCCAACCAGTCCATTATGTCTGCATTTTCAACAACTGGGCAACTTCTCGTAATGTGAAACGGAAGTAATGTGTTGATTTTCAGGTCATTTTTAATATAAGTAAACTAATTTTCCCAGACTCTGACTCATTCTAGTCCTGTTTATGAACTTTAACTATTTTAACTTTGACCACACAGATACCAATAAAATTCTATGGAAAAATAGGATAGAAGGCTTCTATATGACCAAAAGGTGTAAGATGTTCCTTCAAGCCTGGACTTGCTAAACTGTGATATGACAGCAAAATGACCTTCCCTATTAGGTAATAGTTTTGGGGACTGTTTGTTACAACGCGAAGCATCATCACACATGACCTTCCTTTGTGTCTTTAGGTTCTTTCCTGCTTCTTGTGCTTTCAAACATGCAGCCACCTGTTGAGTGACTTCAGTAGCCTGACTGGCTGCGTCCTTTCAGCAAGTGCATGGAGAACCTTGACAGTCAAATAGTTTTTTAAAGATCAGATTCTTTGGAGTCCCAGCAACTGCAAAGCAGAAATGTGTGTTACCCTGTGCATGCTCTGTAATTATGCCAACGGGCACCGCCAGCCATCGAGATCTTGGCTCATACACCGGGTTTTGGGTCTTTCTGAGGATTAGCAGCTCGATAAGTGGCAGCAGACGGTACTCCTGCGGCAGCCGTGACCCAGCTCTCCAGTCTCCGTCAGTACCTGCCTGAGGGTTTCAAAGCTGCAGGCAGTTTGACTCCCTTGACAGACTTGCCAAGGAAACAGCTGAGAGAGAAGCTGGGTGCAAAACTTTCTAAAACCCGGGCTCCTCCTGCATCCAGTGTATCTCCAGGGTCTCGCATGTGGAGGGTTTTTATTAGCAAGTACATTTGGGGTCAACTTCTGTGTTAGGAAAACAAGAGATTGGGAGCAGCAGAAGCTGAACTGTGACCATCAAAAACTTCCTCCACCTCCACGAGGTGACCCAAGGGCCCGGTGTCTCCAGAGTTGAAAGCAGGGTAGACAGGGGCTGTGTGTGCTTTCGTGCTGCTTTGGGAAGTGGGGAGGAGGCAACCCGGGAGAAGCAGGCTCCTTTAGCCTCCAGCAGTTCCCAGAAAAAAGACTGACTGGGTTCATCTGCCAGGTGACAGCTTTCCCAGTTGCTTTGGGGAAAAGAAGCGAAAACCAAGACCGAGTTTCTAGGAGAGGAAGCTGCATGACTCAGGGAGTCCACTGCTCCCAGCAGTGGAGCACTGTGACGCCTAAGGATGTTTCTTCACGAGTGTTGGATCTTTCTACTTACTGCTGCTAGGAGTGAGGATTTAACCTCAGGATTTTGCTGTAAACAGTGCTTCACTATGGTATCAGTGAAAAAGGGAAGGTATCTACCAGCGCGTGGATAGAATTTGTTTGTGACCCCAGGCAAGGCTTTTGGTGTATACCCTTTCTTATTTATTTGATTACTTAGTATGCTGGGGATTGAACCTGGGGTCTTACGCACGCTGTGGAAGCACTTTACCCACTGCACCACACTCAGCCACGCCTGTATGCTCTTAAATTTCACTTAAACACGTTTGGTGGGGATCATCTCTGCTCAGGAGCTACCTGCATCCCTGTTCTCATGACGTCCCTGTCCATTCTGTTATTTAGCAAGTGTCCTGTGTCATTCTTTGTGGAATTATTTTCCTCCTTGAAACAGGGGTTTTATGTAAAATATTATTAGCCTCTATATGAATTTGTCAAAAATATAGTTTTTTAAATACCATTAAATATAGTTTCAAATCCCAAAAATATAGTTTTTCAAATCCCATTAAAGGGCAAAGCCTTTTGTCCTTTAATGGGAAACTAGGGCGCCCAATAATCGTTTTGCCCCAAAACCCAATAGAAACGTGACAGGTACTTGCCTAACTGAAGCATATAAAATTTCCTCTTGGAATTTAATGCACTATTTGTCCTTTCACAAATCTGGAAATTTATGGATTTCAGGAATTTAAAACACCTTTCAAATTGCACTTTATGAGATATCACAAAAGATCTTTTCCATTCTTTTTTTTTTAATTAGAACACATTTGTAGTACGTAATGTTTACTGTCATTGTGGGGAGCTGGTACACGTATATAACATGCTATAATTCTTGTTTTCATCCCTTCCTCTCCCTCCCTGCTCCAACTTGGTCTTTTTCCTCCTTACCAAGGTTCTATTTCAATTTTTTTTCAATCCTATTTTATTCCATCCACTTCCCCTCTTCTTCCTTCCTATCCCTTCATCTCTTATTCCCCTTCCTATTTGAAAACCTCTCCCTACTTTCTGTTATCTTTTATTTTGTTCCTCATTTATGCTTTGAAATTCTCATCTAAGAGAAACCATGAGATCTGCAATCTTGTGAGTCTGACTTATTCACTTAATACTGTGGTCCCACAGTGCATCTGTGTACCTACGGAAGCCCCAAGTTTCCATTCTTAATGCAGCAGAGACTTTTAGTATGAAGCTTCAGCTTAAATAATAACTGACACTGGCTAATGATTTTTCCTCTGCTGAAACAAGAGCAATAAACCTGGTTCCTGCAGATCTGGGAGAGAGCAGGCATATGGTTGTTTATGTATTAGAAGTGAGGATGGAAGAGTAAAATAGCTGACAGTTACAGTTTTACACAATTCATTTACATTCCATGCAGTGCGTCACACACATCCTTTGGGTTATCATGCTTTAAATTTCCAGGCTTTCCTAGCTTACTCTATGAGAAACTAATGTGGCTGCTGCCAACATGTTTTGCAATGGTTATTTAAGTTATGATTTGCCATTAATCATTTACATTTCAGTTAAATATTAATAATTACTTAAAATTTGTTAGATCTTGTCTAACAAAGGTTTGTATCTGTTCATTGAGATATGTTGCATTTCAATCATTCAGCCTAGATTTATTGTGCTTTAGGCATTATTAAGGTGTTTAAAATATAGTACAGAGGAAAACAGGTAAAAATGTCTGTTTATTCAAAATTTGCTGTTTAACAGATATTATAGACCAAAAACAATATTTTCAAAAAGAACTATATCATATTTGGGTAATAATACAATATATAAGGCAATGTAGTACATAATAAATATTTGTATTTTAGACAACAGGAAGATTTCTTAATTATGCCCTAGGCTTGTTTGACATCTTAAAATACATTAGTCAGTGTTGCCTGTTATTGGAATTTACATTTAGAATTAACATAGTTTTCAATAATTTGATCCTTTAAAAAAGTATATCATATATATATGCAGTCATAGTGCACTTACATTTTTTGAGTTCTATATGGTTTATTTATTCATTTTATTTTTAAAGCATATTAAGGGGGTTCCAATTTTTTGTTCTTGCATGATTCTTGCTATTACAAACAGTAACTCTTAAGTTCTTGCATGTGTGTGCCACATACAAAACTTTCCTTGGGGTGTATATGTAATACTAAAGCTAATGTGTCATAGAGTTTGCATATACTGAAATTTACTAGTTAATACCAAACTCTCAGACTGACAGGCAATGGGAATTTTTTTTTTTTTTTTTTTGTATCAGGGATCGAACTCATGACCTTGCGCTTGCCAGGCAGGCATTATGCTGCTGAGCTAAATCCCCAGCCTTAAAATAAAAACTGAATCTGCAGTGAGGTATTATCTCATTATTTTATTTTATTTATTTCTTTCTTTGGTACCAGGGATCAAACTCACAACCTCACGCTTACCAGGCAAGCACTTGAGCCACTGAACTAAATCCTGGGCCCAGGAATTGTTGCTTCACATTCTAGTCAATACTTAGTACTGATATTGGGAATTTGGGCCAATATGATTGGGGGAAATGGAATGCAATCTGGATTGAAATTCAATTATCTTAATTATTAATCAGAATGAATTTTAATCAGTTTAAGGCCTTTGTGTTTCTTTTTTACAAGCCTGTGCATGTCTTTTCCAGTTTTTGGAATGGTATTTATTTCTCTTTGATTTAGAAGTCTTCCTAATATGACAAAATAAATAGTGTGTTAAGTATTTTGTACTTTATTCAACCTCATATCTTAAATCATGATTCTTTTTATTTTTGTAAATAAATTTTAACACAACAGATTTATCAGACTTTTATGATTTGCTTTATACTTTAGAAAATCTTCCATATTCCTTAAATCCTTAAAGCTGTTACTCTATATTTGAAAGTAGCATAATTATGTCTACATTTAAACATTAATCAGCAACATTGAAGTTTGCAAAGGGTTTGTGAGGTTGTGTGTTTGTTAACCATTTAGGGAAAGGCAAATGATGATTAGTCGTGAACACTTTGAGGTTATTGCAGAAATACATGTTTGATGTATTATTACAAAATAACTTTAATTCAACAGACACTAACAATATGGCAAAGAACAATCATTTTGTCATTTTATGAAAAGACTTTTGGCAAAATTTTGATATTCAGTTTGCTCTATCTTTACCAGAATACTTAGACATTACTTATCTTCTTAAAATTAATTTTGTCAGAGATTTGTCAATTTTTCACACTTTTCACCAAACTATCTTTTAGATTTTTTTTGACTGAATGTTTTGCTTCAAAATTACTGGTATTATATTTATTTTTATCTTACTATACTGCTTTAGAATTCATTTACTATTTCTTTGTTTTAATTTTGAACTCTTCCTCACTAGTTATTGGTTTCTTTGACTATGAGTAGTAAGCCACAATTTAAGTGAGTACTGTTTGAGTGGCTTTCCTCAACTTTATTGTACTTTATTATATTAAAATCTAACATTTTAAGTTTTTTTCTTACAACTATGCCTATTTGAAAGGTCTTTGAAATTTCCAAATTTAGAAGTTGAGAAAAGGAGGTACAGAAGTGGATAGGAAGGGGAAGGGGATTAAAAGACAAACAAACTGTACTATCTACACGAACCAAGCCCCCTAAAATGAGTGTAAATGTCATGAATTGCAAACATGTATTAAAGAAAGATGTTCAGATTTTCTTTTCTTTTTTTTTGGTACAGGGAATTGAACTCACAACCTTGAGCTTGCCAGGCAGGCCCTTGTGCTGCTGAGCTAAACTCCCAGCCCCCACAAAAACACATTAAGAAATCACTACGTGATGAATTACATATTGTCTTCTTAGAAATAGTTGTTCATGTTACAAAATTAAGGCATACAAAGTAAACAAACATTGAGGCTGCAAACAGTTCTGTTCAACGATCCAACAAAACCCTGGTAACACGGTTATCGATCCCACACACTCAAACATACATGCAGTTATATCCTTTAGCGCACTTTCTCTTCCTCCTTTTGCCTCTTAAGTCCATTATCTGTTTAGCTATATCATGTTTCAGCTTGCTCAGTACCCTATTGATCAGTTTTGTTGTTGTTATTTCCTTTTTAATCAGCTTATATGATTCTGCTGTTTTGTTTTTGAGTTTCTCGTCATCCATGTAACATGGATGAGCTTTGATGGAGTTGGGAGTTTTTGGAGGTATTTTGTTACCTGGTTTTCTCATGTTCTGTTGTTTTATTTTTATTTAATTTTTATTGACTTGGAGGTAGTAATATACAACAAAACAGGATGGAATAAAGCCAATTGAGACAGTATAGTGAAATTGGCATAGAACATCACAGCAGGTCACCAGGACAACAATAACAGGCACCATTGTATATCTCGTTATCGTCACAATAGTTGTTCTTCTATTAGGTACAGCAAAATTAAAAGAAATACACAACATTATAGAACACATCAAAACAGAATATTGAATAATCAGGGCAAAGCAAAACGGCAATAAAAATATCTGCCTTCGGAGATAGTAGAAGGAAACTCCCCCCACTTGCTGTACCACATATGGTCACCTCCCAAGAGATACCCAGATCCCTGGATCCCAGTTGTTAGCAGGGTGGGAGGTGATATGGTATGTTTGATTCTGAGCCCGCACCCCAGTAGGCGGCAGGCTGGATACTGGTTGGCTCAGCACTCTAAGTTCCAACATGGCGCAGATTTCAGGAAATGCTGTGGCTCCTTGTTTCCCCGTCCTGGGGTGGCCGCGGCTTGCCAGACCACAGTCACTTACCAGGGTGGCAGGCTGGTTCTCTGCCAGATTTTTATTGTGAGTAGCTGTTATGATTTTTATCCTTACAATATTAAAATTGTGACAGTTTAATGATGACTTGCATTTTCATAAATTTTCTGTAGAATCTCTTATTTTAAATAACAACCATACCTTAAATTTTATGTTCTAAAATTAACATAGCAATATTAGCTTTTTTGCAGTTAACATTTATCTGATTAACATAATGTAAATAACAAATTTACATTATAACAAATTAACAAATGTAAATAGTATTGTTTATTTATATTATTTTTGAGTGCTTATGTATCCTTATGTGATAGTTATTTCTTATAAAACTGCAATATTTTTGGTACAAAAAGTACATCTGTAATTTCCAAACATCAATTTTAGTACAATCATATTTATTTCGATTAGCTCCATATTTTATGCCTTCTATTCTAAATTATATTTCTGTACTTCAAAAAATCTTATCTCTTATGGATTTGACTACCATGCCATTGAATTTCTGTTCTCTTTCGTTTTGAAGTAAAAGGTTGCATTTAAACAGCTTTGTACTTACCCCTAGAATGTAGACTTGCACAGTTTAAAAAACTGAAAGTCCTAAGGGATTATTTTCTCATGAAAAAATGTGACCTTTGTAATACATACCTAAGTTGAAACATTACATTCCAAGCTTGTCAGCATTCTAATTTCTACTCAAGTCTGTCTTCAAGTAGATATTGTTACATTCATTTTCGTAAATGTTTATTCGCCCTAATTCCATGCTTTGTAATTTTTTCTACTTATCAATGTGCAATTCATCTATACACTATTTCTTTGTAAATTATTTTTCATTTTGGTGACTTTTAGATAATTCCTCTACTTTTTTGCCTGCAGTTATACTAAGTTGTATCTAAGCATGAGAATCTTTTATTTCTTCTTCTGGTGGCATTGATTTAAAACACTGAACACATATTTCTCTGTTCTGGATGATTCTAAACCAGTATCTTCTGTATATTGAATTTAATTCATTCCTTTTTTATGTAAATGTTATTATATCAGATCCTTTTTCTGTCTTCCAAAGTTGTTTGCTTTCCTTTTATTTCTCTTTTAGTTTGTGCTGGCATCTAAGATAGTTTTGTTATTTTTGTCTTGTGCTTAGTAAATTTGTTATCTGCATCAAATATGACATTTAATGCTTAGTTGTGTTTTTTGTTTTTATTGATTACTCAAAACTTCTGATTTCTTTTTTAAAAGTTTCATTTCTTACAGTTTTTTGATTCATCTACTTTTTTTAATTTAAAGTAAATGTTTCACAGTCTGCATCATGATTTTATTGGATGGACTAACAGAGATTCTTTGTTATCCAAATTTCCTGTTCTTTTTTAGTCTTTTGCTAAATGATTTTTTTTCTTCCTCATCTAGTATATTATTTTGTGTTGAATCTCGTCTTGTAACTTTTTTTGAGGGATGCTTACCAGGTCTGTTTTGAGAAAGTGTACAAACAGAGACCATTGTCTTTACCCAATAATACATTAACTAGCGTTTAGCTTATACTGTTTCACTAAAATCCAGAAATACAATGATCACTAAATTCTTCTCCACACTTCCTGCCTTGAGAAACTTTTTCTCCACTTACTTTTCTCACATTTCTACCTGTTCTCTCCTTAAAAAAAATTGTCCTTCCTGTCCCATAGCTAAACACAAAGTATACACAAAAGGAGAAAGAAGGTTGATCACAGGAAGAGCTGTGGAAGACATAGGCGGCCAGGGCCATGTCTGGGAAGGTGAGAGGGAGAGAAAGAATGAGGCTCCGGAAAGGCCAGACTAAAGCTGCTCCGCACGGGATGCTGCCTGTGGGAAAGAGGCTCCTAGTCTAAACTGAATCAATTTATACTCCTACACAGTCACAAATAAAGATTCACATTTCAATCTTATTTATCTGTTCTCCAGCCGTTGTTGACTGAGTGCATATTTTACGGATGATGTCTTTCTAGTCAAGAAGGATGGAGCAGTAAACAACACGGCAAAGACCTCACTCCCGAGGTGTTGGCAGGGCATGGAAGAGTGATTTAAAATGGATAAATAATTAGATAAACTCTAAACTTGATATGAGTTCTACAATAGAGATAAAGCAGAGTAAGGGAACAATGCGGGAGGGAGGGTGCACTTTTATGTAGGATAATCAAGTCAAACTTCTGTGTTCAGGGGATTTTTGAGCACAGACATTAATAAAGTTGCTGGCTTTTGTTTCTCTGAGTGAGCTGTAAGCAAGGACTGAGCTTGAGGCTACAGTTAGAGTGAAGGTGAATTTGGGGTCCTTTGAGAGATGGATGCAGGTCGTTAGACATAATTTAGTTTAGTACAGATATAGAAGACTCCGAGAGTCTGACCGAAATCTCAGAGTGATAACAGAATTAGGCAGGAAAAGTCAGAAAGTGTGTGCACAGAGAGGACTGTGTGTTTGGAGGCATAAAAGGATGTGGAGCGTGTATCTTGGTTTGCTGTAGCCGGTGGGGTTATCGTGACAATTAAGGTAAAAGATATAACCAAAGGCAAGAACGAACATTGAATACAAACTATGAGAGCAATTCTGAAGCCAAGAGGGGCAGAAAATGGGTGATTCTAAGCCAAGGTTAATGAGGTCCCTCAGTCCGCTCTCTCATCACAGGGACAAAATACCTGACACCCAAACCGCAAAAGAGGAGAGGTTTAATTTGGCCCACAGTTTCACGAGTTCCTTCCTCATCGGGGTTGACCAGCTCCAAGTCAGGAGTCCACCGTGGAAGGCCCTGGTGCAGCAGCGCTGCTCACCCGTCAGCGGGCCGGAAACCGAGCACTGGTGAGAGGCCGGTGAGAGGTCCGCCCTCCGGACACGCTGCCCTGGGGCTCCTGCTAACAGTGGGGGAAGTCCATGTGAGACCGACACCCTGGGGAGTATATCTCTTATCCAGTTAAGTGGACAATTAAGATTATCTTGCACACAAAGTGGAAGAGTTCTGTCTGAAAGGAATAGGCCTGGAGGCTGACAACCTGGAGTTCTGTTTAGGGTCCATGTAGTTGCTCTGTACAAGTGACGCTGCCAACGCCTACCTAGACTGCAGTTCTCCTGTGAACTTACTAACACACATACAGGAAACTGAGATGACGCAACCATTTTGGAAGAGCTGGTGTTTCTTCTTTTCAAATTAAGCAACATGTCATACAACCAAGTAAGCCCACTCCCATGGTAGGAACTTGCCTGAGTATTGAAATTTGGGTGTAGCTTTATTTATAATCACCAAAAACTAGACAATGTTCTGTAATACTAAGAACGACCTGCCAAGACTGTCTGTGTCCCTGGAACCTTTTAATGTGAGAGTGTCCGTAGAAAAGAGTGAACACAATTGCATGAGGAATGAATGATACCGAGCAGCAGATCTTCACATGGTGAAACTATTCTTTATTTTCCAGGTGAACTTGCCTCATCACAGGCTTCCTTTTAAGGAGGAGGGTGGGGGGAGGGAAAATCAGAGTGGTGACAGTGTGAGGACTTGACCTGACACGGGCAACTTTAAAGATAGAAGGTGATGGGCACGAGCTATGGCATGTGGTGACCTCCGGGAAGTAGAGAGGGCGAGGAAGTAGATTCCTTCCTGCAGGCTCCGCAGAGGAATTCTGAACCTCCACCATGTTTAGTTTAACCCAGTGAGACTCATTTGGGACCTCTGGCCTCTGAAAACTTAAGATAATGAATTTGTTTTAAACCATTAAGTTTCTGGTAGTTTATTACTGCAGCGTTGCACAACTAATATAAAATCCAAATGGCCCACATCAGAAAGATGCATAGACCAGCACTAGGACATCTGTTCAATAGACAGCTACTCAGCCGTAAAAACGCTACAGCCCATCTATTCACAGAACAGCATGAATGAAATACAAAGGCATGTACTAAGTTAAATAACCAATTTGCAGGGGCATACTTATGACATTCAGACAAATACAAATGATTGAGATGGGAACAAATATGTAGTTACCAAGATTTGGAGTGTAGGAGGAAATGATAACAAAAGGTCCAAAAAAGAGAATTCTAGAGGAAATACATTTTTACATTATACAAGACTATAGGCATTTTTCAAAAGTCATGGAGCTATGCAGCAAAGTACAAATTTTAGATTGTGTGTTGTGGCTTGTATCTAGTCCCCCTCAAATCCTCATGCAGTCAAATGTGGGAGCTTTGCAGGTGGCTGGACCAAGGTGTGTGTGAAGGCGGATTGAGGGTATGATACTGATTAAAGGGGCAGACAATGGAAGCCCGCCCTGCCTGCGGGTGACACTAATCAATGCCTCCAGTCTGACGGAGTATAAAGGGAGTGAGGGAACAGCTGCTGCTGCTCCTGCGGCTTGCTGCTCACTGGCTGCTGCTTGCCATGCCGTGGCAGTCCTCTGCCATGCCACCGTGCTCGGAGCCAGCGGAGTGTGGACTGAACCCTCTACAAACCATGACGTAAAACAGAACTTCTCTCCTGTAACTTCGGGAGCTCACTGTGAAGAGGCCATGCACTCAAAGTCCTGCTATGGTCACTCGATGCTGACCAGTCCATGCTAAAGCCTCGAGGACACCATTCACAGGACTGCTGCACACGGTTCCCCTTGTTGCTTTGTACCTTTTCACATTGCTTACCCCAGTTCTTGCTTCCCTGCTCCCTGCTAGCTGTGGGTTTTGCCTGAAAATCTCCAGATGGTTGCTACCAAGATTTGATGAGCATCCAACACACACTGGACCCTCTCCTAGAGCATTAACTGCCTCACCACCTTGCCAGAGTAGTGTTGCAGAAAAGACAGGTCTAAATTATGTCTTCTCTTAAAAGTAACTTAGGAAAAAACTCTACAATCAGACAGTCTTGTGGACCTCAGCGAGGCCTTACCTAAGGTCGCTGGCAGCCCGAATGTTACTGCTTCTAGCTGGACCTCATCTCAAAAGAGCACATATAACATGACCAGCAAAGATGTGCTGGGGAAACCAAAAGAGGGGTGAAGTGGAACAGAAAATGGGCCCCCAGCAGTATGCTTTGGTTTCTTAGTTGCCGGGGTGGCAGTTCCTGTTGCGGTTCCCCTTGCTTCTGTCTCCTAGGGAGGGCTGTTCACTGTGGTGCATACCTGGTCATTATGATGCGTACTGTACGAACTCACAGAGCCTCCTACTGTACCTCTGTACTTCCTGCTTGCTTATCCCATGTAAGCCCCAACTCACCGGAGATTACGGCCAGATACTTGGGGAATGATCTTGATCAGTGCCTGTTGTCATAAATAATCTGCCTCCAAATCCTTGGTGTTTCTGCTTGCTGTTGCAATAGCAAGCAATGGAAAGAAAGTAATTTCATTAAGACCTGTGCTGAAAACTTCTGTGCCATAATCGCACAACCACGTTGAGATAATCTCAAACACCTTCCTACCTTTGTGAGTCACAGTCCCATGCCATTCAAGGGGAAAGAGATCATGCAAGAGAACATATTCTTCATAATATTAAAATCAGATTTTGCCAAATTATAAAATATCTAAAGTCATCTCAAGTTCCATTTTAATTTTGCGTATAAATTTGCTTGTGGAATGTATATAATTCATTCAGTGCTTATCATATTTCATCGACCAAAATAATGAAGCAATGTCTTTTCAATTCATCATGCTGTTTTTTATTTCCACCAGCACTGTTGTTGAGTTATTAGTATTATTTACTTTTTGTTAAGATGAATGTTTCCTTGGAATCTGAGGTATTCTGTTTTCTTCTATTTATCCACATTTCCCCATTTTTTGAGGCCTAGGAGCACAAACACAGTGAGAGATGCTGGCCATTGACATGAAATACATTTGTCTCAAATAAGGATTTTAGTTATCTTCATTAGAAGACAGAAAAATTTTATCCTCCGATTAAAGAGAAGTAACATTTCTTGAAGGAACCAAAATATTCAGTGAAGTATGATATTTTTACACATAAATATGCTATGAATTATGAATAAATAAATTCCAAAGCTGAAATAAAAACATGGTTTGATTAGGTATTTATACATATGTATATATAAATATACACAACATTTAAACATGTAAGACTATATAGAAACACACAAATGTAATTCTAAACTTACCATAGTTACATCTTAATGTTATTGTCAAGTTTTTCCTTGCACATATGAACAGAAAAAATAACACATACTGAGTGTTTGTCTGCTTAAGATCAGAAGCCCCAAGTCTATTTCCCATTTTGTTGGCAGTTGTTTAAATTTATCTTAGAATATTATGAGTACCTATAGAATTTTGAAGAAATACCTATCGAGAAGAAAATCCCCACAGCATATTTAAGGCATGCGTTTTTGGTCTGTGTGCCATGGAGAGGGTGTTGTGTTCATGACTTACACCATACATAGTTTATAAGGTTTTTGACAAGTTAATTGAAATCTTAAAGCTTTGGCTTCTTCATGAATAAAATAGGAGATAGTTGCAGAAATTTCCTTAAAGAGTTTGAGGATTTAATATAAGTAAAGCACTTGTACACTGCCTGGTGCATGCTAACCACTTAATAAATGTTATTCATGGTTTATAATGTGCAAAACGGGGCCTAATGCACTTCTTTTTATATAATCTCACTTAGTTCTCCAGTACATCTATAATATAGGAATTATCTTTTTAATTTTGTGTAAGAAGTAATGGAATATTGAAGATGCTGAGAAAGAGTTCTGGGCTTGGAACTGTCCCTGGGCTCTTGACGTCAACCCCGCAAACCTCCTGTTCTACCCCAGCGACCAGAGGGATTGGAAAGGACATGTGTGATTTAGAACTAAATGTCCCCAAAGCCTTGTGTGTTTGGAAGATGAGTGGACTAGCCCACTAGGAGAGGACAGCTGACCGTCCTGCTGGGAGGTGGAGACCCCTGAGAGGTAGGCGCCTTGGGTGTGGCCTGGAAGGGTGCAGCTCCCAGCCCCTTGGCTTCTCCCTCGTTCCCTGCTTCCTGGCTCCCTGGGAGGGACGGCTCCCTTCCACTGTGCCCTTCTTCTTTGGAGCCTCACCACCGCGGACTGGACCCTCCAAAACTGTGAGCCCAGGTAAATTCTCCTTTTGGCTGTGGATGTAGGCCCTTGTGTCTCAGCGTGGGGAAGTGACCCAGACAGGATGCATCCCACAGGCAAGCAGGTGCCGCCAACCCTCCAGCGAACCTCGTCCTGTCTCTTTCCAAAGCGCTGCCTCAGCTTAAGCAAGCAGGTCTGAAGAGCATCAGTTGTCTACTGGGTTATTGCATCAAACTTGTCGCTTTGGTTCCAGTTAGGCCGGCCGCTGTCTCAACATGCACGGGGCCTGTCAACAGCACTCTATCTGACGCCTTCAAAGCTTCAGTGAGATTGTGTTACACCACTGCTTACCACTGTCCATTGGAGTCACGTCTGCCTCACTGGCCATGTTTCGTCAACACCAACTGGAAGCATGATTTAGTAGACATGAGTACCCTAAAAACTGTGTCAGACATGAATTCTATATCATTCCCCACTGTCTTTACGATTTACACCCAGTACTTACGGAACTGAGGCCTGTGTGAAAGTGTACCTAGTATTACAGGTTAAACGAGTACGGGAGAAAAGCAAGTATCTCATGGTTTCTGGACTCACACGCCCTCCATTTAGCAAGTCACTCTGTAAAACGGAATCTTTTGTTTCATTGCTGTTTTATTTTGCTTCACATGCATTCTCAGCTTTACAAGAGGCCCTGTAGGAGCGGGGAGGCCCACAGTAACTCCAGGCTCAGTCCTGTCCTCCGACAAGTACGTTCACTGTGTGCCTCGGTGTCTTCACCAAGAGAAGCTGGAGTCACACTGGTTTTCTGCTTGAAACACGTAATCCCATCAATAGGAATAAAATCGAGTAAGTTCTTTGAAATTTTGTTGATCTAATTAAACACTGCAGCCCTGTATTTAAAAGGGATTGGACATGAACATAAAACGGAGCTTTCTTTTACCTTTTTTAAAAACCAACTCATGATTTTAAAGACTAAAAGCTCCCTGTAGTCACCACAAAGCTTCTTTGAAAATTTTTTTCTGTGTTTCCAGGATATTAATTTTCAGACTTGGAGTCATGTTTAGTAGATACGAGCACCCTAAAATCTGTGTTAGACATGATGAGGTCTGTAAATATTCTCTCCTCCTTCTCTGTGATTTATTGCCATCGTTGGAGGAGACAGAACCGGAAAACACCACTGGTCTTTAGATGGGGCCGCCACGTTTCCTCTGCTTTGCTGTTGCCTTCGGAGGCTATAGGTCTGATTTACTCCTGCGTAGATTATGACCACATGTTCATGGCACAGGATGGATACAGCATTGTGGGGAGCTGGTACGCATGTGTGACGCATCTTGTTTCTTCCCCCACCCTTCCATCTCTTAGTTCCCTTGCCATTTGCCAGAGGTCTCTCTCCCTATTTCCTAGTATCTATCTATTTTGCTCCCTGATTTATTTATACTTTGGGTTTTTCATGCTGTGTCCCATTTATTTTGTTACCTTTATGGATCCAAGGTGCATCCATTTTCCTACAAATAACTTGATCTTTGCTTATGGAAAAGTAGTAGTCCATTGACTATAATTACATTTTGAGTGCAAATTTTATTTTATTTAGAATCATAAGAGTCTGTGTAAGGGGAGAAAATTTCAGGGCTACTTGGCCCTAATGACTAAATGTGGCTTATGGCCTCTCTTTTTTTCAAAAATATTCTAAGGTTGTTTCTTGTTTGAAGTATCTGAAGTCTAATTCTAAATCGAATTATTTTGCAAGGGATTCTGTGGCAGCCTAGGCCTTCTGTCCGCCGTTCAGGCCTCCACCCTTTCCAGCACACATCTTCATGGCCCAGCCTCGAGGCAGCGAACCTGTCTTCTCACCTGCGATCCTAGGCAGAGCGGTCCTTTTGTCTCCCGGCAGCCGGCGCCCGTGCTTTCCTGTCCCCTCACAGCAGCCTGCCTGCAGCGGGTCTAACTCTGCCCTTAGCGGCGCCCGGAGCGCCGTCCCCCTGGTTGGAGCGCGCGCTCCTGCGGTCAGCTGCGTCTCCGCACTGCTCAGCTCTTGTAACCTTCACACTTTGTTCTTCCCCACCTCCTGCTTCACCTGGCTCACAACAGCAGCGGTGCCTAGGAGTTTATATCCTGAGCGCTGTCTGTTAAAAACAAAGTCCCTTTTCCAGCCAGCAGTTTCAAATACTCAGCAGACATGCCTTCAATGTATTGTCTGGGTTTCCTCCTACCCCCTACAACCGACTTTGACCGCGATCTACTCCCTTCTCCGTGCCTAAGATGCATTAGATACTTTTAAAAATACCTGTGTACAGCTGAGAGTGTGGCAGACTTTCAGCAGCCTTAAGGAGAGAGACCCTGGCGCATCAGGACCTGCACTGTGCGGTTGACTCGGGGTGCTGGGAGAACAAGGAACTCCTCCCCTCTCTGGGAGCGGTTGAGAGTGTGGCAGACTTTCAGCGGCCTGAAGGAGAGAGACCCTGGTGCATTGGGACCTGCACCATGCAGTTGACTTGGGGTGCCGGGAGAACAAGGAGCTCTTCCCATCTCTGGGGGGCGACTGCGATCCTGCCTGCATGTGGGCTGAGAATCAGACATCTCATGTCGTCCTGTCACCCATCCCGTGTCCCCCCTCCCCCTCCCCCCTGCCTAGCAAGTGGGAGCCAGTGAACTACACATCTTGTGAAAAGATTGGCTATGTTTTTTAGTATGAGCCCCCCATATGCAAAGATATGGACAACCATTTGGAGGAGAATGGGAGACAATATGACAGATAGTGAAGATCCTGGGTTGTCTAGCTTTGAAATTTATGCTTTCTTATGTGCCATTCTGTTCTGTTTTGTTGTGTTTAATTTTACACCCTTTTAAAATAAAAAATTAAAAAAAAAACCTGTGTACATAGATAATATTGCCTAAAAAAATTATGATGACTAATTTTTACTTATTTTATCAGCTACAATACCTGGATAAAGTCATTTCATTCAGAAAACATTTCTTGAGCAGCGAATGAGCCCACTCATTATTTACCTGCAATCAGAATGTAGTTTATGCGTCGTAAAAACCAGTCTCGCTTCTTTCTTACCTCACGCAGTATCTCCGTGTGTCCAAGAAAGCGCAGGTGCCTGTCACTCTGCGATGCCCATTTCTTTACATAAAACCAAATAATTGAGAAAGTTTAAATAATTGTTCAACAAAGGATACAAATTTGGCTTCAGTCAAGAGTCTTCTGATTCTTTCGTTAATAATAAATGAAACAGCCAGGTTTTTGTATTTTAAAAAAATTAAGATTTAAAATGTTCCTTATGTATTTCAATAGTGGCACAATAAATGTATGTTATTTATTTAAAAATTAGGAAAATGAAAATTGCATGAGAAGGTTGTTACAATTCCCAGAGAAAACTAGTGTGCACATTTTGGAATATAGTTTGAGTGTTTTTTTAAATCCATTTTAAGCCGATTTAAACATTCGATAGATACTGATTTATACTTTATATCATAATTACCAGGGCAGGACACTTTGCCTTGAAGTCAAGCTACCACAGACCTAGTAATAAACAATTTCATAGATAGAATAATTCAGTCTTTCTCCTTTCACTGATTTCAGAGGGTTTTCTAAATCTTCATTTTTTAGCAGCTTGGCTGTGATAGCTCTTGTGAGTTTTTGCTTGTATTTGTCCTACTAGAGGTTCTCTGAGATCCCAGTTTCTGTGGCTTGATATTTCTTAATAATTCTGGAAAATTTGCATGGATTATCTTCAAATGATACCTTCATTTCCTTTCACTTATTATATGAATATTGTAATATATCTTTATATGACAGAAATCAGTCTCTCTTGGTTCTTCTTTAGACACAACACTGTATTTTTTACTAAGGCGTATACAATCTAATCCTAAAGGCTTAGAGATTTTTCTCTTTGTAAAGTGCAAAAATTTAAATTCACTCTAATCACTGGGTAGGTATTATAAGAGTTTAAATCATATTAGATGACTCTGTCAAAGCAGAAACTCTTATTTTTGATCCCTGTTTAAAAGTTACATGAATTCATATTTTGTATCTTGTCCTTTCTATTATTTCTGAATTTTATTTTCACTTCTTCGTTTTCCTCTCCTGCCTGTGTCAATGATACCTTTCCTCTTGGTGGTGACTCCCAGAAATTCAAATCCCTTTGCAATCAACACTTGATTGGATTTTGCTGAATCTGACAGATTTTAAATTACTTTTTTTTCCTTGTTTTCACTTGCATACTAATAGAATGAAACATAATGGCTAAATGAGGCTTTGGGGATTTCTTGAGCACCTTTTATCTGTGTGACTTCTTTTTTTAAAATTACATTGCACATATCCATTGTTTTATTTTAAGGTGAAAATAAACAAAATTTCAAAACAAAATAATAAGCCTTAATGCATTACATATTATTAATCTTAAAAATAATTATTCAAGGAACAAGATAGAGGCATGAAATATTGTCCAAACAAAATTAGCACAGATCTTTCTTTTCAATGAACTAAGAGAAAATACTAGTGTAAATGTCTTAACTATTTTACATATATATATATGTATATAACATATTACATACATATATATTTTGACTTTTCCCTCCTTCTTTTTCTTCTTCCTCCCATCTCAGTTTCTCTTTCCTTTGGAACAGCGTTTACCCATCTCACAATATCTATTGTACATTCTGGATGTTGTTCACTCTTTCAGCTTCTCACACTTGGGAGACAATAGGATGTTTACACATGTGAATCTGATTTATGGTCTCAAGTTGCATCCACTTACTTATAAATTCTCTATCCTTCTTTATGACTGAATAGTACTCCATCATATAAAAAGACCACACTTTTTTATCCATTCCTTGGTTGATGGACACTTGAATTATTTCTAAGATTTAGCCACTACAGATTGTGCTTCTATTAATGTGGGTGCACATGTCTCACTGTGGTATGCTCCTTTTAATTCTTCTGGGAAAATACTTAGAATGTGAATTGCTGGGATGAATGGGACCTCTAAT
Source organism: Dolichotis patagonum (assembly GCA_004027295.1). NCBI lineage: Eukaryota > Metazoa > Chordata > Mammalia > Rodentia > Caviidae > Dolichotis > Dolichotis patagonum. The sequence goes on along the minus strand of PVJX010001179.1, from coordinate 110,848 downwards.
CCTAGGTTTCTGTGAAGTCTCCATACTGATTCCCACAATACTTGCACCAGTCTACATTCCCACTAACAGTGGAGAAGGGATCCTTTTTCCCCACAACCCTTCCAGCATTTGTTATTGATTTATTTCTTGATAATAGCCATTCTTTCTGAGAGACATGAAATCTCAATTTTGTTTTAGTTAGCATTTCTTGAATGACAAATGATATTGAACATTTTTCATATTTTTATTTGCTGTTTATATTTTTTCATCTGAAAAGTGCATGTTCACCTCCGATGCATATTTTTAGATTGAGTTTGAATTTTGTCAAAGACAAGGTGGCTGAATGGGATTGGAGTTGTGTCTACATCTTCTGTTCTGTTCTACTGATCCTCAGATCTGTTTTTTTTTTAAAGAGACTAAAACCAAACCAAAAAACAAAGCAAACAAACAGAAAGAAAAATGAAGCTAGTCAGAACAGAACAATGAAAGTGATACAGGACTTCAAAGCAAGATAATAGCAAATCAACAATGGCTACCATAATGTCTCTTGTTTTCTTCAAAATAGCTGCCCATAGCATCAGACATAATAAAATCAAACGAAACAAAACAGAATAAAATCAATCAAAACAGAAGAATAAAAGAATTATAGGACTTCAAAACCAGATAATGGGAAATCAACAACAATGGCAACACAATACATCCTGTTATCTTCTAAATAGCTGCCCACACCATCAAGACACAGTAAATTGGAAGAACAAGACGGAATAAAACAAAACCTAACAAAACTATGGAAACAGTACAAGAATTCAAAACAAGATAATAGGAAATTAACAGTGGTTACCACCCCTTTTTAGGCATTTCCTCTCCTATCACTTTCATAGTATCTATTGTACATTTTTGATCCCACTAACTCCTACAGTTTTTTAATGCTACGAGATAACATGATCTTCACCCATATGAATCCAGACCATTTTACCAATGAGCATGATCTATTTGCCTACAAGAACCTTGAGAAGATCTTTCTTTATAGCTGAGTAGTTTTCCATTGTATGAAAATACTACATGTTTCTTATCTATTCTGTGGTTGATGGGCAAGCTATCCCTGCTTTCTCTGTTTTTTTTTTTTTTAATTGCATGGAATATTGTTTTCTCATCTTTGACTTTCAGTCCATGAATTTCCTTTTGAGTTAAATGTGTTTTTTTGCATACAGCATTTTCATGGGTCTTGTTTATTGATCTGCTCCCCCTGCATTTTGTTTTATTGGGAACTGAGGCCATCTGCGTTGATGGGTACAGCCGGCATGCACTGGCTCATCTCTGCCATGCTGCCCTCCTGCCACTGGCTCCCACAGTTCCCCTCTGCTCAGCTGCCTGCCTTGCTCGGTGAACCCCCTCTGCTGCTGTTTCTGCAACTCTGCTCATCTTTCTCTCTCTAGAATATACGTTAGCACTCTTGCAGCCTTTGAATTGTTATTTCCCAGTCCCTTGTTATTTTTAAGAGTTCTTTTCTTTCACAATCACTAGCTGTAATCCTGTCTTCAAGGTCTGAAAGTCTATCTTCAGTCTCTTTCAAGCAGTTTTGCCAGCTTTTGATGGAGTCTTTAATTTCCAGGATTTCTCCTTGAATCTGCTTCATATGTTATAATTCCTTCCTATTTGTTCATTTCAGGTTTCCATCATTTTCCTTTGCTCCTCTTTTTTACCCATGTCTTTCTTTGGGTGCTTTCAGCAATTCTTTTATTATGTTTGTAATTTCTTCTTTTACCTGAGACATTATTTCTGATTTGACTGCTGTTACAGTCTCATGACGTGTCTCTTTACTTCAGTTGCTATCCTCTGAGAGATTTCAGGTGTGTGTCTTCCATGGCTGTATCTCCCAGACTTGTTCGGTGTGGGCTGTAGGTCTGAGTTGGCCTTTTGCTCCTTAGTCTTGACATTCTCCTTGGTTCTTTCCAACAAGCTGGTTGTGGTGTCCCAGGTGCTTCCTACGCTGGCTGTCCCTCTGTGGTGCGGGCAATGGGCCAGGTACCAAGCTTGCTCCAGGCCCAGGTTCCCAAGGTGTCAGTGGTGTGTGGGGCAGGCTTCTCCAGACTCGTGCAGCTCCACTGAGGCTTCGCGATGGCCAGGGGTGCGTGCTAGGGGCGGCCTCTGCTCGCAGCCTGCGTGGCTACACCAGGACTCCCCTGATGGCGGCAGGTGCACAAGGCGTGTTTGATTCTCTCGGCTGTGCTGGCTGCCCACAGGGCGCAAGCTTCTCCCATGGCAGCGTATGCACAATGGCAGGTCTGGCTGTTTCTCCCTGCCCGTCGTGGCTGCCCGCAGAAGGCAAGCCTTCTGATGGTGGCGGGCACACATCAGTGGGTCTGGTTGCTTTTTATTTGTGTGGTTTCATTTGAGATTCTTTAGACAAAGCAGTAAATACACCAATTTATTTATTTATTTATTTAGTTAGTTAGTTAGTTAGTTAGTTAGTTAGTTTTTGAGACAGGGTCTTCGTATGTAATTCAGGATGTCTTTAAACTCACTACATAGCCCAGGCTGGCCTTGAAATCATGAAGATCCTCTTGCCTCAGCCTCCTGAGTGCTGGGATTCCAGGCGTGTATGACCACACCTATCTACACCATTTTATTTATCATCATAGGATTCATGTACTAAGGACTGGGATACAGATGACTCAAGAAACTGTGCAAGAATTGTTGCTGTTGTTGGTTGTGTAAGAGCCTGTTCACACCCAGACATGTATGTGCAGCGTATTTATTATATGCAGTTTAAGCAAAGACACATGAGAAGAGTACACTGTATGTCCCAACATACCGTCATTATTGTGTATATTCTAAACAAAAGAAGTGTGAAAGAATGTGTTTAGTATGTATTCTAAGTTGATAAAAATAATCACATACAAAACACTAACACAAGACCAAACAGCTGGAAAGATATTACGCTTCCCACACATCAAACAATACAATTTAGAATGTTATATTGAAAAATTGACCTTCTATAAATAAACAGAAAACAACAGAAAAACAAAATTTTAGGGAATATTGTGCAATTTTTAGTGTGTAGTCAGGAACAACTAATTTGGAAAATGATTTAGTAATATACTTAAATAATTCAAAATATAAATATTTTTACTGAATGCTATTCCTTACAGTGTAAAGAAGAATAACTTAATAATAATCAAATTTGTGAACAAAACATTTGTCATGCCTTTGTCACCAATAATGCATATTATGGTTTATTGTAGAACATTATTCAGCTTAGCAAAATGGTTAAGTTACTTGTATGCTTTCTCTTCTAAATTATCTTATTAATTATTATTTGGAAATATCAAAACTGTAGAATATTTCATCCACCTGTAATCTGAGATGCTCAAACTAAATTCCTAGTCATAACTTTTCTTAATGAGTCACAAGCACCTGTATCTCTCATTCCCTTTCAGAGATACAACTGATTTTCATCCTACAAAGGAAACATTCTCTTCTCCAGCTAAATTTTTAATGAGTAGAGATTTGAGTTAAATACAACTTGGAAAAAAATTAAGAGGCGAGGTTTTAAATGTTTGTACTTCCAAGATCTCAACAGAGTAAACTACCACCCAAACAATTTTGGTTTTAGTGTTTTGAGACAGGTCTTGTTATGTACTTCAGTGTGGCCTTGAACTCATTATGTAACCCAGGCTGGTTTCAAACTCATGGAGATCCTCTTGCATCAGCTTCCACGGAGCTGGGGCTACAGACATGCACCCTATGCCTCGCTAACAAATTTTTTTTAATTTAGTTGACCTATTTAATTATATGGTGTCTAACAAGCAAAATTAAAAGAAATAACAAAACTCAATCTCATTTACCATACAGAAACAAAATTTGTTCTATGCTGCAGTACTGGTTGTATCTGAATATGTATTTTTTCAAGTAGGATCAAACCCTTTTTCTTTTGTATTTTATGTCTTCTGCTTTTCCCCCTGAAAATTAAAATGAAGAAAACTGCTCCTGCTGTCTGCTCATAAGCTACTTCAAGAAAATGTTTATTTTATATTCGGTAACATTTAGAATAACTTAGCAACACTGAAATAATTACCTTTTTAAGTGGGATTCCAGCGTCATAGCTCTGGTGTTCATAATAGTGTTTAATGACAGGTAACTTTTGAACCAAGTGACTTTGGGTTGGAAGACGGGTAATAAACTTACCTCTGTCAAGTCAGCACACTGCATAATTATATCAAAGTACTTACCAAGTCCAAAACATCAGTGACTCACATTGCTTTATGAAATTTTAGCTCTGCTTTGTGGATTTTAGTACAGCTTATTGGAAAATTGCAATGCTTGTTAAATAAACAGGGTGGAAAATTGATGTGGATGCGATAAATGTTTGCTGTTGCTGTAGTTTTATTTCATCTGTAGGTGGATTTCTGGGAGAAATTTCCTGGTACCCCGCGGGTGCTAGATGTCGGTCTCCTCCTGACCGTGTTGCCAACACTCAGCAGAGCACGTGCACCCTAACTCACAAGTGCAAGCAGCAGCTACCTACTGCTCCACACGCCCAAATCTGCTTCCTCCGCGTCTGTTCCTCCACGAGGGCATATTGCACATGTCATTGCTTAAAGAATTATTTTCTCTTTTGAGCAAATCAACTTCTTACAGACACAAGATCATGCTGCCAAAAATTTATAATTACTTTGGTAAATATCAAATTTCTATGTGCTTTTATTAATAATTTTGATATTTTATAACACTTTATATGCTTAAAAATCCAGTAATACATATTTCATTAAGAAATGTAATGGCATCCTGTTAGGGTAGCAATTGTATTCAACAAATGAAATACTCACAAGAGCTCAGCACTGTATTTAAAGTATAAAAGTCACTCAATGAATGCCTCTGCCTTTATCTATCTTTTTTATGGGCATTAAACAGCTACAACCATTTAGCTAAAAGTGAAATAAAACATGAAATATAGGCTATAATATATAAAACTTATAACCTTGGTTTTATTCCACCCGATTTTATGGTATTCTCACAGTTGAATTTAATTGTTATATCTATGTGTAGGAGAAAAAATCCTTTGGCATGATTGTTGTGCTTAAATGGAATTGTTTTATCTTCTCTGATTTTTCTGAAATAAAGTTTTAAGGCTGGAGCTACTTTTTTTCTTAAGTATTTGGTAATAATCTTCCATAAAACTGCCAAATGTCTATATTTTTTCACATGCATGTGTAGATATGTGTAGTACTTGAAATATTAGTAAAAATTTTTAATCCACAAAAAGGTATTACTGTTTTTATTATGTCTGGTGAAGATTAAGTAAGCTACATAGCCCACCTATTTGTTCAGTTTAAGTAAATTGTCATTTATATTTGGAACTGTCATTTTGAGATCTATGACTCAAAAAATACACATGTCATATATTTCTAATTTGTTTTATATAGATACAATGAAAATAGATTCATAAAAATACTTGATACTACTCTTATCAGTAGAATAATGAATAAAATAATCTTTTTATTTTAAAATGCAAAAAGAATAAAAAATGGTGATACAGAATTTTAAAACAAAATAATAGGAAATTAACAATGATTAATATATTGCATATTGCTATGTTCAAAGTAGTTGCCAAGATTATAAAATATAGGTATAAAAATGATCAAACAATGAAATCAACAAACCATTGTTTTTGATGAACTAATAGAGATCAGTACTATAATTTTCAATCATATATATGCATATATATGTATATCTATATATATATCTTCTCATTTCTTTCTTTTCTCCTTTCCCCATCCCAGTTGTTCTTTCTATTTGAGCAATTTTTTTTTTCATTTTCACAATATCTAGTGTACGTTTTGGATCTTATTTACTCTTTCAGTTTCTTACACTAGGGAAACAATACAATTACACATGTGAGTTTGATTTATTTCTCTTAGGAATATGGTCTCAAATTGCATCCATTTACCTACAAAAGCCTCGAGTTCATCATTCTTTATAGCTGAGTAGTACTCCATTGTATAAAAAGACCATATCTTTTTTATCCATTCCTCAGTTGATGGGCATTTGGGTTGTTTCTAAGATCTAGCTACTACAAATTGTGCTATTATAAACATGGGTGCACATATATCACTGTGGTATGATGTTTTCAATTCTTCTGGGAAAATACTCAGAAGAGTAATAGCTGAATTGAATGAGCCCTCCAATCTATTTTTTAAGGAATCTCCATACTGATTTCCCCAGTGGTTGCACCAGTCTACATTCCCACCAGCGGTGGAGACGAGTTCTTCTTTCCCCACAGCCTCGCCAGCATTTGTTATCGGTTGGTTTTTTGATGACAGCCATTCTTTCTGGGGTGAGATGGAATCTCAGTAATGTCTTAATTTGCATCTCTCAGATGGCCAATGATGTTGAACATTGTTTCATATATTTAGTTGCCATTTGTATTTCTTCATCTAAAAAGTGTATATTCACCTCATATGCACATTTTTGAATTGAGTCTTTGAATTTGAAGGGTCCGATATTTTTCAATTTTTTTTTTTTTTTTTTTTTTTTTTTTTTTTTTTTTTGGTACCTGGGATTGAACTCATGACCTTGTCCTTGCTAGGCAAGAACTTACACCACTAAGCTAAATCCCCGGCCCTTATTTTTCAATACTTTATATGTTCTAGATATAAGTCCTTCGAGGGACAACTGTGTCTTAATTTTTTTCCCATTCTGAAAAGTGTTCTTTTCACTCGGTTGATGGTACCTTTTGATGTACAAAAACTTTTAGTAAGATGACATCCCAAATTTTTATTCTTTAAAATACTTCCCACGCAGTTTGCACTCTCTGTTTACCCCTGGCCTGCAAGAAGAAAGTGATCCCTTAATCTTCTTATAAATGAAACTACTTAGGAGCTTATTCATGACTAGACAGCATGGCAAAGACACTAATATGATTAATATACTAATATTGGGGCTGGGGATTTAGCTCAGTGGCATAAGCATCTGCCTTGCAAGTGCAAGGTCATGAGTTTGATCCCTAGTGCCAAAAAACAAACAAACAAACAAAATAAAAATAAAAATTAAAAAATAAAAACAAATATATTAATATTAATGTCAGATGAGGTGAAAAGCAAAGAGAATTAACATTCTTTGACCACCTATCTTATATAAAACATTTCTCACCTACTGTCTTATTTGATTCTATCAGTCCTTAAAAATTAACTACTTTAGAGAAAACAATAAGATCTTCAATGAAAATTATATACACATATATATTTAATGTCTGTTTGATTACATGTCCACTATCTTTTCCTTTTTCATACTTAATTTGCAAATCTGTGTCATCCAAATATTTTCCTAATCTAAAATTCTAGATAGGAGACAGTATGTGGTCATTAAGTACATGAAGAAAGAAAAATACATGAATCGTGGAGGACCAAAAAAATAAAGCCGGGAAATCAATGCGAAGCTGGGGATGGAAGAGTTCAGGGGCCGCGGGAGCACTGGAGGATGTGAGGAAGTGCACAGTGCCACCTCAGCGATGGACTTCACGGCATTCTCTACCGTGACACAGATAAAGAAGGCCGGGCCTGGGCTTCTGTCTGTGTTCTGTCTTTAGATGGAAGGCTTAGCTCAGCTGTGGGAAGAACCACGGACTGAGTGGTGAAAGACCTGATCTCTGATCTTTGCCTGCCATGTTTGACTGGAGAGCCCTGGGTCAGCCATTTCCACATCTTTTCTCTTTGAGTTGCTGGATCCTCAGTTTCTAATATAGAGTTGAACACGATGACTCCTGATGTCCCTAAAGTTACAGGGTAGTTAATCCAGTGATGTCAGCAAACCTTCCTTTATTCTTACATTTTGCAAGTGATCCTGTTATTACAATATACAAATGAATGCACTGCTTTGGCCACCAAAGGAGAAAACATTTTAAAGAATCTTTAAAAACATAATGGGATGTTTGTATTTTTGAAGACCTAATGGGGCAGTTCCTTTCTTATATTTGGAAGACACCAACCAGGCTCCCAAAATTAAAACTGGCACAAGATAGAAAAGATGTATTCAGAAACTAAAAAAAACAAAAAAACAAAAAAAAAAAAACAAAAAAACAAGAACAACAAAACAGAAAAGCAAACCAAAACCCGAAACAAACAAAAACTCACCTTGACTTTTTCTGTCTCCATTTTGTGGAAGAGTTTCAGCAAATCTCAAACACATAGAGCCAAGTATTTTACTTATTGGTTAATATTTGGAACATAATTACATTTAATTGTAATAGTTGATTATATGTGTTTAAAATGTTTTAATGTGAAACATAAGAAAGAGATGAAAAGCTGCACAGTGGTGGGATTCTAATGAAAGTAATTAAGTCATTTTATGTTGACAATAGAAGAAGAAATCTCGGTGCTAAAGCCTTTTCAGTGACCCTCGGAGGAATGCTGAGAGCAGACATCAGTGGGAAGAAATGCTGATGACACGTGTACATGTGTTATTGAAACAAAGAACATTATTGTGGTCAGATTAATTGATGAATACAGATTTAAAGATTTGTAAATTATCTTCTAGTTCAGTGGATTTAAGTGGTCATTTCTAACACTCAGGGTTGTATCTCCTTTTCCTTCTTTGTCATATAGGGTTTCAGGAATTTGGTGTAGCAATAGAGGCAGATACCAGTTTGCCTTTTTTGTGCATTTTCTTCCTATGGACTATATTTAGATGTAGTTCCACAAAACTTTATCGAAATTTTTTTTCTTAACTATGCTAAAATTTTTAACAATTGATTTTATCCAGATGCTTGAAGTAATTTTTATTGTTATTGAAGTGACTTTTTTGTCTTATTGTTTATTGATAAATATTTTAATTGAAAGATAAGAAATATTGCTCCTGGTACCCACATTTAACTATAAATCTTTGAGTAGAACTTTCTCAAAAGTTTCAAAATAACCAGTTTTACTTAAATAAGCAAACACATTACACAAAGCGTTCACATCATACTGTTAATTGTAAAATAAGAGAAGTACTCTAATTGAATTTAGGAATAAAGGGCAATTCTATTCTATAACAGGGTTCTAGAATTTTTTGCCTAGTGGATTTGTAAAGGGAGTTTAAAAGCTGATTCTTAGGAACCCCACAGTAGCCAATGAGCCTGCACTACTGGGTGACAGTGTGAACACCGCAAGTGTTTTTCCAAGAGCCAAGGGAAATTTTATGTCCCTATGAAGTGTGATGTACCTGCTCTGCTGCTTCCCAGCAGAAAGCAGGCCCCTAAAAACATGGCGTGTCCTCACCCACGCAGTCAGGGGTCTGACTGTGCCACTTGCAGCTCTCCCCAAAGTCACAATGGTCGCAGGAGACTTTGACTAGATTCAGGGCTCTGAGGCAGCCACAGAGCACAACCAGGGACACTCAGGAGTGAGGACTCCAGCACCGCTTCAGAAAGCAACAAGGACGATGGGATAAGTGTGCTTACAGAGGGGCATTTTGAGGTGGATTAATAATAACGTATCTTTTACTATAATAAATTGTTAAAACTTCAGACATTCGCCGTAGTTCTTTGTCACTTTGCTGCCCTCTGGGCTTTCTGTCGTGGATCTCCGCTAACAGTGCGGTCTGGGCTGTGGGGTGAGCCCTGTGAAAACGGACGGACCGCGCCGTTTGTCCAGTAATCTGCTCCAGGGACAGCGGGATCTGCGCAGGCCCTGCTCAAAAACCAACGGCTATGTTTCAAAAATTGTTGGTCAATTTTAAATGGCAATTTGGGAAAATATTTCAGACGGTAAATAGTTTTATACAATCCAGTAAAAGTCGCCAAAAATTATGTGGGAATTATTGAAATTAAGACTATTTTAATAAAGATAAAAACAAAGAGGACATATTTACAAATAATTAGAAATACATGGAAAAGGATAAGAGAATTACGGTGAGATATCTTTTAAAGTTCTGCAATATGTAATTCACCTTGTCAGCACAAACACATTTATTTAAACAGTAGAAGAAAAGAGAAAATATCAAGGTAGCATTGGTAAATCTCACTATGATAATTTTTTAGAAAATCTGTGCTTCAAAAATTATCACAGAAAAACTTAAATTGACATAAACTGCCAGTAAGTAAAATGGAGGACGGGGCATTTAAAATTACTCAAGATTACTAATCAGAAAATCAAAACACAAGTGAAATTATTAACAAATCCTATAATGGGCCATTTACTAAAATAAATACAAATGGCAAATGGACACATGCATAAATATTCAAACTCTTTAGCAATCAAAAACACAATTTTGGCATGAATGCAAACCAATTTTTCCCTATTGAATTTGAAAAGGATTTTAAAAATCTAATTCACTAGGTAGAAGGTGAGGGAAAATGAGCATTTTCAATCTCTGCTGACAGGCATATTAATTGCTAGAAACTCACCTTAGTTCAATTTAGAAATATTCATCAGAAGCTCTGAAAACTGTACCATTTTACTTAGAGGAATTTATCGTAAGGGAGTAATAAAAAATATGTGTGGAAGTTTGATTAATAGCATATGGTATATAATACAAAAAATAAGAATGAAAAATCTACCAGGAAGAGAGAGGCTAAATAATTTATGAGGACAGACACAGAACTGCAAAACCAAATACCATCAAAAAACAGATATTAGAAAAAAAAAAAAACTACGGTTTTCTCAACAATAAAGGAAAGATTTGAGGATTTTTGAATATTGCAATGACCTAAATCTGCATATCACAATGAAAAATATTTTTTCACTTTGTGTTGACAGTAGAGTATAGAAAGTAGGTGACTGGTATACACCAAATATACTAAAAGCTAGCCTCTGAGAACATAGGAATGGATTGCATAATAATAACAACATCATCTACCATCATTTTATATGGACTATCTGATTTATAGCCCATGATAATTTCTTAATTCACAATACTTATCTTTCCTAATCAATGAATTATTTACTGATTAATTACTCATGAAAATTTGGTAGACTGTCTAGTGTGCATGACTGTTTCTATGAGCACAAGAGTATTCATCTATTGGACTGTCAAAAAAATTTATCTAAAGAGGAAAAACAAGCATTTTTACATTCACAGATAGATTAATCACAGAATTTAATCACATTAACCAATAGTGCCTCAATAAATTTGAAAGAATTAACAGAAGATCATGTTCTTAGCCTACAATAAAATGAAAAAAGAAATAATATTTAAGGAATATCTTCTACAATATTTCTTTGGAAAATAATTTCCTTTGGAAAGTAAGCAACAAAGTACTACTAAAGTAGTACAAATAATACTACTAAATAGTACTTATAGTAAGAACATAAATAATGTTGAAATCATAAAATATTCAAATATAAATGAAAATTACATGTGTGTACAGACATAAATTTATGATATACAAACAGAAAACTATTACTTAGGGAGAAAATAAAATATACTCATCAATAAATGTGAAATTTATAACAAAACATCAAAAAAATTTAACAAATTCAAAGCAAAAGACAAGAAACAAGAAAAAGATTGTGATTTTCTGACAGAAGAAAAAGGCAAAAGAGAGAAAATACATATATGTGTGCAAGATGGATCATCTGAAGAAATGAAGATAAAGAGAGAAAGACAAAGCATACTCTATCATTTAAAACACACTGTCCACAAAAGAATATTATTGCATAAGATGCCCATGTAATATCATTTGAAATGAAAGTAAAAAAATATTTCTTCAAAAAATTACAAACTTTTTAAAATACCAAAGTTAAAATTGAAGGTATATTGTCCTCTAACAACATTTTCCTTGAAGCTTCTGACTATGAGGATTCCATGAGCTGGAGTTCTTTTACTCATTCTAAAAGGAGACACACCTTGCACTTGTGTACGTTGTTCAATAAGAATGGTATTTACTTAATTCTAAAGTCAGATAAAGACATAGTAAAAACACTGTCTTACTCAGCACAGGTAGGAATGAAACAGGGTACAGTTGTATCGGCTACAGTGAGGACGGCTTGTGCACCAAGCACACCAGTACCTATGATCCAGCAGTTACAGGAGCCCTGCCTGCTACCCGGATGAACTGGAAGTGTTTGTGCACAAAACCCTGACTGTGGATGCTTCTCAAAGATCTGTTCATAATTTCCCAAAATTGGAAACAAGTAAAATGTCCTTCACTAGAGGACCTGCGATTCATCCAGAAAATGGAAGCTTATCTAGCGCTGAGAGTAAAATAAACTGTCAAGCCATTAAAGATGTGGAGAATTAAAATAAAAAAAAGAAAAGATGTGGAGAAACCTCACATTCATGCTACAAAGTGAAACAAATCGGTATGAAAATGCTGCATACTGTATGATTCCAACTTTATGATATTTTGGAAAAGGCAAAATTACAGAGATATTAAAAATTTTAGAGGCTACTAGTGTTTTAGTTGATGACAGCAATAAATGAGTATGGGGCAGTTTTCCTGCTTTGTGGACAGATTACGTAGAACTTACAATTTAACAGAGGAAAGGAACTCACGATTTCAAGGGTTTAGTCCATAGTCAGCTGGTTACGAAGCAAAAATATCGTGGCTGAGGAGTACGGTCAAGCAAAACTACCAACGTGGGGGCGGCCTGGCAGCAGCGCACAGTGCAGAGGTCCTGGGAGCGTCGCCTGCCACTCGCACAGCCCGAGGAGCCTCCTCCCGCGGGGACCGGCTTCCCACAGCACACTCAGCTAGGAGCCACCCGTGCGTCGCGCACAGCCCACCGTGTCACGCAGCCGCCCCTCCAGGAGTCCTTGGTCCAAGCCGGTTGACAACTAAGGTTAATTTGCACCAGGGGGACACAGAACAGTCTACGGTGACAAAAACACTCTGTGGTACTTCAGTGAAGTCACTGAATGTCACTGTCATCTATCCAAGCTCACAGAATGCACATGAGGGGTGAACGCCCAGGTAAACCACGAGTGCTGCGTGACAATCGTGTGTATGCAAGCTCTGCTGACTGAGTCCACACCGCGCTGGCTAGGCGCCGACGGGGGACGCCGAGGGAGGGCTGTTCTTCGGTTTAATTTTATCGCGACCCCAAAGCCACACTCCAAAATAAAGTCTGGTTAAAAAGGAAATTCAATGTCACATTGAACTTATTCACCAAAAAGTCAGGATCTTAATGTATGTAATGAATCTTTGTTTCTTATATATGAGGACACGCTCTAGCCATGGAGTACAAATCCCTGAATAAAACCGGGTCAAATTCCTGTGAACAGGGCACTTAACGTTTAACAAGAGGAAACGAAGAACAAACCACTGTAAGCGTTTGTCTGTGAGAACTGGATGCTCACAGAGTAAGAGGCACCAGAACAAGAGGTCAGGGTAAAACGCGTTTCCTTTCTCCCCACCACTGGCAGGGACGACTCTTCCTCCTGAGGATGGGGTCCATGTCCCTGGGGCCCAAGGCTAACCCCACTCTGGGAAACGGACTGCGGAGAAAGACCAGAGCCTGCCTTTGGGCGGTAGGACCCCACCCTGCCACCAGGCTGCAGCTCGGCCTGCTAACCCTGGCCTTCTCGGTTTCCCAGAAGACGTGACCAAACACGTAAATTTGTCTCTCTGACCACAGCAAAGTGTGATTCTTCCCTTCCTTCATGGCAGACTTTAGCTTTTGTTAACATGAGCGGGACGTGTAAATGCGCAGTGCAAGGGGGCAGGGATGCAACGGGGCGGTTCTGAAGACGCCTTCTACTGACCGGGACGGGACACACGTGGCCAGCCTGCTGTCACCACTATCTGGTGGCGACTCAGAGCTTCTGTCTTCTAGAAACATTCTCTTGCACAAACAGAAGCCAGCCAATCTGGGAAGCAATTACTGCTCCTGGAACAACTTTGTCAGCAATCACCTGACGCTTGGCGGAGAGATTTATTCAGTCCCCAAAGGTGGGAGTAGACGTGTGCTGCAACTGGTATGGCAGAGTTGCGTGGTGTGAATACACAGGGTATTTCAGGATCCCGCCTTAACTTGGGACAGATGTGAAGAGCTGGCTTAACTCCAGAGTTCCTTATAAGATTTATTGTAGTTAATATGTGTGTCCTCTCTCTCTCTCTCTCTCTCCTGCTCTCTGCTGAAAATAAATCCCTCATTTTTTAGAAAGTCCTGAAAGTTCACTCCCCCAAGATTCTTCAACCTTGTAGAACGTAGTTTGTTTACCCAAAATGCAAATGCTGTGAAGCTAGTCTCAAGTTTATCTTTTATCTCTGTTTAAATTTCCTCCTGCTTTAGCTGGCTCAGCCCAGTTTCTTTCTTATGGGAGCACATGCCCTCAAAGCAACTCAAACAAACTGAGCTTGGCTGTTTCCAGGGAACTGACATAAAGGAGATGATAGTTGAGTCATGACCTGAACAAAGTAACTAGAAGGGACAGGAAGAGAACAAGGAGGGAGAGGAGGAGGAGGAAAAAAAAGAAGACCAGGAGGAGGAGGAGGGGGAGGAGGAGGAAGATGGAGGGGAAGAGGACCAGGAGGAGGAAGATGAGGGGGGAGAGGACCAGGAGGAGGAGGAGGGGGAGGAGGAGGAAGGTGGAGGGGAAGAGGACCAGGAGCGGATGCAGAAATACAACATGGTAGCTATTAAGAACTTCTGTGCATTTAAAAGTAACAGATACAGTCACCTGGAGAATTTTACAGAAACATTTCCATTAGTAATAATGACTGAAAATATAAAGAATCTTGCAATTAAGTTAAGGAATTACCTAAGAACCTAAATAAATACCAAGATAATTTGTTATCATTATATATTGACTGTATTTGACAATATAATTGCGTCAATTTTCCTCCAAATAAGTTATTAAAGTACAATTTTTTGTTGCTAGTTTTGCTTTGTTCTGTTCTGTTTTGTGGAGACAGATGATAATGGAAAAGTAAGCCTGTGACGTCCTAAACTTAGTTTCAAAGGCCACGGTGGCTGGTGAGGAAGACGGAGAGTGACCACCCATCTTAAATGTGTAGCAGCTACCGCTGAAAACAGTGACGGCACCTGTGCATTCCCAGATGCACACTGAAACCTGAATGAAAGGCACATCATGCCACTCCCGGGCACCACTGCACCCCACTTACAGCCCCACAGGATGTATTTTAATTAAGTTTATTGGTGTAATTTGGATATACACAATGATCACAGGCATCACAGAGAATTCGCTTCTGTACAGGATACGTCTTAGATCCTGTTTCCCCACCCCTCCCTTCTCTTCAACCACCTTTTCCTCCTTATTTATAAAGCTGTGTTACTATTTTATCCTTTTCCCCTTCCATCCTCCTCATTCTTCTTTCCTTGTGAAAATTACTTCCTGTTTCACAATATCTATCACACATTTTGGTTCTTCTTTACACTTTCAGTTTCTCACACCAGAAAGACAATGTGATATTTACATAAATGTGTGTGACTTCACTTAAGAGTATGGCCTCAAGCAAAGCAGAAATAATCTCACAGGCAGATAAGCCCCAACAGATTTAGAAGGAGCAGTTACTGCTTCTTGTGGGCTGCCCTCGTTGCCTCAAACTTTTCCATTCTTTATTATCCCATCCCTTTTACCTGAAGTCAATCTCCATTCAGTGCAAACAACTGGTGATTCCCTTTCCCAAATTGTTCTTATAAAAATGCTTAGTTCTAGGACCTGGGGTTTAGCTCAGCCACAGAAGCGCCTGCCTGGCAAGCACAGGGTTGTGAGCTCAATCCCTGGTACCAAAACACAAAATTAAAAAAACAAAAAGCCAACTTGGTCCTATGTCCAGTGGACGTAGCACAAACTCCGCAGTGCTGTGTGCTCCAGTTGCTACAGTAGGGCCCTGAGTCCAGCAGATCCACGGTGCTGTCCCAGGGAGAGGTGAGGGGGCAGCTGGGAGCTGGCTTCTGGCCCCACCTTTGTTTCCCCCCTTATGAAAGCCCCCTCCTTCTGGGAGGCAGCTCCTCTCTCTCCAGATTTCTTCTGCAAACTGGTCTGCAGTGTGGGGCTCCAGAAGCACAAACCCTCACCTCTTCAGGAAACCCCCTCACACATTTACATAGGGTTAGGGGACTCTTGGGGGGCAGTCAAAAATTTAACTTATTCCATGGCAGAAAAATAAAGCCTTTGGTTTCATAAAAATCAAATTTAAAATACAGTGGCACCTTGATCCATGATGCTTCTGTTGGCAAGCAATTTGGTTCTTGAACAGAATTTTGTTTTTGTTTGCAAACTGCATCAGGGAAAAAGGTGGACATGGGCATCTTTCTTGCCCATGTTTGCCAGAATTGTAAAAAGAATTAAACTCCTGAACCAAGGTATTACTACATATAAATAGAAATTGAATAGAATTCACGTAGAATAATGTTTTGTGACTTAGTGGTGGGAAAGAAGCATTTGAGGAAACCCTCTTGAGGGTTTTTTTTTATTGTTTTGTGATATTGGAGATCAAATCCAGTAGCACTTTACAACTGAGCTGCATCCCATGACTTAAAATTTTAGAGAGGGTCATACCAAGGGCCAGGCTGACCTAATGCTTGAAATACTCCTGCCTCAGCCTCCTAAGTAGCTGACTATAGGGATATTACCAGCTTTTTGAGTTTTTTATTGTAGCAAAATCAAGTTTTCTTTCTCAGTCAAGGCCAAAAGAGACAAATTAAATGACATGGTAGTTGTATATGTCTAGAATGTCTAAATTTAAGAAAATACCAAACATGAAACAGAGCCCAATGTAAACAGGTAAAAATTAGGAATAGGAAGTAGCGAGACAGCCCTCAGTGTGTCTGTCTGAAGGGATGTGTTCTTTTACTATGAAAGAGGTGCAAAGTAACAGCAATGCACATATGATTGGCAAAGTCATAAAACAAGAGGGTGCTGGTGATGGGCAACAGGACAAGTGAAGGTGACAGTGCCCCACGAGGAGGCTGCCCGCAACCCGAGACCAGACACAGGTTTAGGAGTCCTTGGGGCCTCAGTAGATTCTGCCAAGTTGGTTGCAACGCTGAGAATCCTCAGCACTCCTTCCAGGATTGCTGGATCTCCTTTCAGTGATTTTTCTAGAAGAGCCCTCTGGGTTCTGCAGAAGTTTGCTTGCAGTTATGGTTTTATCCTGCAGAAGGGATGTAAATTAGAAGGAGACAAAGGAAAGTGTGCTGTCCTCAGGGACACAGTGCTATCCCAGTGGAGTCACACGCTCCATCACGAAGAAGATGGCCAGACAAGCAAGCTCGCTGGAGCCCTATGACCCAGCGTTTTTTATTGAGTCTAGAGTTTTATAGAGTACTTCATTAACTGACTGTGATTGGCTGGCTCGTTATCCACATGGCTGAATACAACCTCATTCTCACTTCCCTTGACCCTCTGGGTGGAGATAAGGGTGTTTTATATGGCCCAAAGCCCAAATTCCCTGGTCAGAACCATGGTCTTCCTGGGAGAGCCATACAGGGAATGAATCATTTAGTCAACACAGCCATCAGGCATGGTCCTTCACGAATAATGGCCACACTGTGATGGCTTGTGTCTGGGGCTCCCCTAAAGCCTCACGGGGCTTGTCGGAGGTGGCTGGATCTAGAGTGTGTGATGCTGGCATTGATTCATGGTGTGAGGCTGGGATTCAGATTGTCCAGTCATAGGATAGCAAAATTCATTATCACAAGTAAATTTCCTCAGGGATACAGGAAGTCTCGCAAACTGATAATAAGAGTACAGACTGGTTTCCCATTTGAAATAGACATTTCAAGTACTTAAGTACACAGGGTATCGCCAAAAACTATTACTCAGAAATATTACTGGTGGGTATTCATTCCAGGGAAGTTCTCAGACTTTTTCACATCATATGTTTCAGTTTGTCCTCCAAATTGGAGTTGTAGATAACTGAGGTTTGGAGACAACCTGAGAGGTAATTCTGGGGTGGCAGAAGATGAAGACAGTAGTGCTGGAGGTATGCATCTGGTAGCATGGCTTCGACATATATGGTACCTACTGTCATAGATTTATATCTGAACCATGTGGCTGCACGAACCCAAAAAGAAACCAAATAAGTTCTACAGAGAATATATACTGTAAAATAAGCAATGACAATTCCGTCTGTTTGGCAAAGGCAGCTTGACTTGTAAGAATAATATTAAACCCACGGCAATGCCTATGAGGACGGGGGAAAGTCACAAGGTGAAAGGGTCACAAAAGACTATAAATGAACTGGTGGCAGCCTTTGTGGAGCCAGAGAGAGCCAGAAGAACTCAGAAGCATGAGTTCCTGCTTAGATCCTACATTTAGTTTTATGCTATTTTTGTCAGTTTAAAAAAAATTCCAGTTCCCTTAAGACCAAAGGACTGTTTTAGTAACAAGGCTGACTGTAATTATAAAAAAATTAATTCACTTATCAAAACATTTTTTGAGCATTTGGTATGTGCCGAACATTCTATCAGTTGATGAGAGCCAAAGAGGAAGTTCAATGCCCGTCCTTGGTGGCCCTGAACTGCTGGACACAGAGGCTGAAGCAGCCAGAGCCTGCAGCGGGGCGATCGTGGGAAAGAGGGACCGCAGGCTGCACTTCCGTGAGAGGACTGCGGATCCTCCTCTGGCGTTACTTGGTCTGCACTTTCATTGTTTTAGTGATCGTAAAAGACAAAATTGCAGCTAATCTAGTACAGATTTCAGGTGACTTTATTTTGTGATTCTAAAGTCAGGCAACAGGTTGATCAAAACTAGTCACAGTGCCCTGCCCACAACATAGGTGGCATGGGCGGGTGACACCCACAGCTGGAGAAGAGGCACCTTACAGAAAGCAGGAGACGCAGCGGCAGCACTGGTGGCAGCTTTGGGCTCTTCCCTGAATCGGGTTTGAGCAGTTGTCTGCTTTTGACTGACCGAGACTTGGCTCCTTGTTCCGAGAGCAGATTTCTGTCTGTTTTCACATCATTAGGTTATAGTTTACTATGTATGGAGAAGTCCGCAGGCCAAATTGCTAATGCTGCAGGGGGAGCATTAGCAAATCTTAAAAAAAGTTTAATTGCTGGACACTAGGTATCTGGCTTGACTTTGCTGCGGTAACGCGAGTGCCTCCTGTAAATTAAGATTAAAGTTGGGTGTTCCGTAAACATCCACAAAATGAGGTGCCTGCCCCTGATTAAAATGTCAGAAGTACCTATAAAACCTGCATCTTCTGGATACATTTTCAGGGTTTCCACCATAAGCTCTATGGCTAACAATACAGCAAAATCTTAATGTTCCCAATTTTCAATAAAATGTCTATAAAACTACAAGTAAAATTTTATCAGAATCCCAAGGCGGGACAATTGTTAACCCAAGCTTCGCAGTTCAGTGCTGCGAAGCTGAGAGGGTTCTGAAGATTTCCGTGCCCGCCACAAGTCACACGTGGCTTAGTTATGAGGAATGAGAGTGGGATGATTTAAAGTAAGTAACACGTTCAGAGGACACAGTGACCCAGCAAAGCACCCATGGTGGCAGCAGCTGGGGTGGGAAACACACCCCAGTGGACCTCCTCAGGTGGGGACCCCTCAAGATGCTAGCGTGGACACACACAACCAGAAGTTGATAATCGGATGAACCAGTGCTGTTCTTTGGCAGAATAGAAGGGGGCAGATGGGACCAGCATTCTATATATATGAACTGGTGAGCCCCCCTCCCAACAACAGAACACCGACCCCAGCCCTCACATCTAGAGGCTAAGACCAACCTGTACCCAGCGCAAACCCCACTGCAAAACTGGACAGAATACACAGCACGTTTCTTTTATTTTAAAGAGGGTAAAAT
This sequence comes from Dolichotis patagonum, assembly GCA_004027295.1. Lineage (NCBI taxonomy): Eukaryota > Metazoa > Chordata > Mammalia > Rodentia > Caviidae > Dolichotis > Dolichotis patagonum. The sequence goes on along the minus strand of PVJX010001179.1, from coordinate 91,162 downwards.
TAAACACAACAAAACAGAACACAAGAAAGCAATGTAAGAGACATACATTTCAAAGCAAGACAATCAGAGATCTTCACTATCTATCATATTGTCTCTTGTTTTCTTCCAAATAGTTGTGCATATCTTCACGTACAGAGAATTCATACCTGAACAGGATGAGGAAGGCATTTCAGGTCTTCAAGACCAGACAATAGGGAAGCCAACAATGGCTGTCATAGTGTCTCTCATTCTCTTCAAAATAGCTGTCCATACCTTCATGTGTGTTGAACTTAAACAAAACAGGCTAAAATCACTCTGAACAAAGAAAGATAGTATTGCAGGATTTCACATCATGATGCTACGGAATCAGCACTGGGTACTGTAGTGTCTCTTTTTCTTCAAAGCAGTTGTTCATTTCATCATGCATTATATAGTTAGTTCTCATAAACTGTTTATAAGTTCTATGCATGCATGAGTCTCTACATGTATATCGATCCTTTCTATATTAGAGGGAAAAACAAAACAAAGCAAGACAAAACAAAATAAATTCCTAGAAAAACATGAAATGAAAAAGTCATATAAAACCACAATACAAGGTGATCTACAATGGTTACTATGATGTCTCAGCAGTATATAACAATATTGATAAAAACAAAACATTGGAGACATTATAAGATTTCAAAAGCAGGTAATAATCAAGCCAGAGTGGGTATCCTAGTGAATCTTTTCATCTTCAGAGTAGTTGTCTCTACTCTCAGAATTGATACTATCAATCATAACAGATTCGAATAAAATCAGTCAATACAAAACAGCAATCTAACAAACCAGATTCAAATAAGCTCTGTCATAATAAGACAGTGTAAGTTATAAAAGGCTTCAGATTAAGTTAATAGGAAATTAGGGATTATTATCATAATATATCCTGCTATCTTTGGGATAGCTGTCTGTGCCCTCAAATCTAGTGCAAGTAGACAAACTGGAACACAATATAATCCATCTAAACAGAGTGGTGAGAATAATGTAGATTTTAAATCCTGATACACTATTAACAATATCCTCTGGCTTCCTTTATTAGACAGTTCCTCCCCTTTCACTCCCACAGGGTGCAGTGCCCATTTTGGGTCCCACTAACTCCCTCAGTTTTTAGATTGGGGGAGCAACCTGCTATTTACCTTAAATGGTTCTGAACCTTCTGACTCCTGGGCTTGATCTCGAGTTGTATTCCTTTACCTACAAAAGCCTCAAGGTTTTCCTGTGTTATAGCTGAGTAGTTCTCTACTGCACAAAAGTATCATGTTTTTTCAACCTATCTGCAGGTGCTAGTTGAGTTGCCCCTATTTCTCTCTGGTTCCCTGTCACATAGAGCATTGTTTTCTAATATTTGACTTTCTGTCCATAAACCCTCTTTCAGGTTCCAATACAGAGCATCTCGATGGGCCCTATCTCCTGATCTACTCTGCCTATGTTTCTTTTTGTTAGTATATCAAGGCCATCTATGTTAGAGATTACAGCCAACCTTCTCTGCCTCATTTCTGCTATGCTATTTTTCAGCCATTGGTTGTCTACTGTTCTTCTTCATTCCACTGTCTGCCCCTTTCATTGAGGTCTCTCTGCCACTGTTTCTGAAATCCTGGTATTTTTTTTTCTCTCTCTCTAGAATGTCCTTCAATATTTTTTTCTGAGGTCAGACTTGGACCTACTACAGAACTGCAAACACCAGAGGAATTATTTTACACCATTTCTTTTTCTGTTTGTTTGAGTAGTTTTCCCTTTTGTGTCTGGTTGAAGTCTTATTTATTTATTTATTTATTTATTTTTATTTTCTTTGGTCTTGTTTTATTGTTTAGGGTTATTTCTGTTTTCTGTTTTTAGTTATCATTTCTCTCTTTTTTCTTTCTTTAATGCCTTAGATTTATTACCTTTTGTATTTTCATCTATTTGTCTTCTAATTCTTTTTTAATATTTTTATTCTAAAAAGTAAAACAGATAAAGGTTGAAAATTATACAGAATTTCAAAAAAATAGTAGAAAGTTAACACTGGTTAGTATATTGCATAGTGTTATCTTAGAAGTAGTTGTTCAGGTTACAAGATTTAGGCACCCAAAAAATGATCAAACAATCAATGACAGCACAAACTGTTCTTTGTGATGAACTAACACAGATGAGTAGTATAGTTATCTATTTTGTATACACACACTATATATATATATATATATATATATATATCCTTCTTTTCTCCTTTTCCCTATTCCAGTTATTCTTTCATTTTGAGCACTTTCTTTCCCTTTCATTATCACAAAGTCTATTGTACATTTTGGACCTTATTACTCTTTTAGTTGTTTTTTTAATACTAGGGCCACAATATGGTATTTACAAATGTGAGTTTGATTTATATCACTTATGAGTAGAGTCTCAAGTTGGCTCCATATACCTATAAAATCCTCAAGATTATCCTTCTTTATAGTTGAGGAATCTCCACACTGACTTCCACAGTGGTTGTACCAGTCTACACTCCCACCAACAGTGGACAAGAGTCCCTTTTACCCCATAGCCCTGCTAACATTTATTATCAATTGATTTCTTGATGAGAGCCATTATCTCTGAAGAAAGATGGAATCCCAGTGTTATTTTAATCTGCATTTCTGGAATGACAAGTGATGTTGAACATTTCTTCATGTATTTCTTTGCCACTTGTATTTCTTCATCTGAGAAATGCCTGTTCATCTCAAATGCCCATTTTTGGAGTGGGTCTTTGAATTTGGGGGCCTGATGTTTCTCAGTTCTTTATATGTTCTAGATATAAGTCTTTTTCTGAGAACTGCTATCTAAAATTCTTTCCCATTCTATAAGTTTTCTTTTCATTCTGTTGGTGATTTCTTTTGAAGTGTAAAACCTTTTAAATTATTTATTCTTTACAGTGCTTCCTGTGCAGTTTGCATTTTATTCATGAACTCTATGCCTAACCCTATGTCTTTAAGATTTCTATCTACCTTGTCTTCCAGTAGATTTATTGTTTCTACTTCAATATTTAGATCTTTGATATATTTTGACCTTATTGTAGTGCATGGTGATAAACATGGATCTAGTTTCAGTCTTTGGCATGTGGAAAGCAAATTTTTCCAGCACCATTTATTAAAGAGGCTTTCTTTCAGTGAACATTCTTAGCCCCTTTGTCAACAATAAGGTGGCTGAATGTCTTTGTAGTTGTGTTCTTCTAAACTGTTCCATTGATACTCAGGTCTGATTTTTCTCCAGTAGTGTTGTGATTTTATCACAGTAGCTTTGTAGTATAATTTCAAGTTAGGAATTGTGATGTCTCCTGCCTAACCTTTTCTGCCTAGGATTGCCTTTGCTATTCTATGTCTCTTCTGTTTGCACATGAATTTTAGGAATGTTTTCTCTAGTTCTGTGAAGTATGGTAATAGTATTTTGATTAGAATTGCATTAAATTTTTATAAAAGTTTTGGGAGTAGGGCGATTTTTACTGTTGGTTTTTCCTATCACAGAGCAAGGGATATCCTTCCATTTTCTGACATCTTCAATCTCCTTTTTAAAAGTACTTTAGTTTTCAATGTATAGGCCTTTTGCATCTTTTGTCAGATTGATTCCTAGGTATTTCGGTTTTTTGGATGCTATTGTGAAAGGTGTTATTTACATAATTTCTCTCTCAGTGAGTTTGTTGTTTGTGTATAGGAATGCTATTGATTTTTGAGTGTTGACTTTGCATCCAGCTACACTGCTGAATTTTCTTATTAACTCTAGTAGCCTTGTGATGGACTTTTTGGTGTCTTCTATGTAGAGTATTATGCCATCTGCAAATACTGATAATTTAACTTCTTCCTTTCCTATCCTTATTCCTTCCTCTTGTCTGATTGCCCTGGCTAATGTTTCCAGAATTATATTGAATAGGAGTGGTGATAGTGGACACCCTTGCCTTGTTCCAACCCTAAGCATAACCGTACCCTAAGAGCATTAAATTCTTGTCATTCAGTAAGATGTTGGCTGTTGGTTTGTCATAGATGGCTTTTATCAGATTGAGGTAGAGACCATTTGTTCCAATTTTCTGTAGGGTTTTTTCATGAATGAGTGAGTGTTTGACTTTATCAAGTGTTTTCTTCATCTTTTGAGATGATCATGTGATTTTTGCTTTGGCTGTGTTGATGTGGTGTATGTATCACATTCACTGATTTGCATATGTTAAACCATCCTTTCATTCATGGGAGAAAATCCACTTGGTCATAATGTATAATCTTCTTGATGATTTGCTGCATTGTATTTGCAAGTATTTTACTGAGCATTTTAGCATTGATGTTCATTAGGGAGACTGGCCTAGCATTCTGATTTTTGGTTATGTCTTTCTGATTTGGGGAGCAGAGTCCTGTGCTTGAGTACAGGAATGAGTTAGGGAGAATTGATTTTCTTTCAATTTCATGAAAGAGTTTGAGGAATATTGGAGTTAAATTTTCTCTAAATTTCTTATAGAATTTAGCTGTAAATTCATCAGGTCTTTGGCTTTTCTTTGTTGGTTAAGTTTTTAATTACATTTTCAATTTCGGTAACCGATACTGGGTTACTAAAAATTTTCATATCTTTTTGATTCAACTTTGGCAATTCATATGTTTCTAGGGATTTGTCCAATTCCTCTGCTTTCCACCTTATTTGAGTAAAGATTTTCAAAGTAGATATTCATGATATTCTGAATTTTCATGGGATCTGTAGTAATTTCACCTTTTTTATTCCTTACTGCATGAATTTGAGTTTTTTCTTTCTTTTTCTTTATAATATCAGGTAAGGGTTTATCATTTTGCTTATTCTCTCAAAGAATCAACTCTTTGATTCATTAATTTTTTGTATTGTTTTCCTAGTCTCAATTGCATTAATTTCTGCTCTGATCTTTATACTTTCCTTCCATCTATGAGCTTTGGGCTTGACTTGCTTTTCTTTTTCTAAAACCATGAGATTTAGCATTAGGTTGTTTATTTGTACTTTTTCTGTTTTCCTGATGTGACAATTCATTGCTACATATTTCCTTCTGAGAACCACTTTCATTGTGACCCACAGGTTTCAGTATGTTGTATCTGCATTTTCATTGAATTGTAGGTATTGTTTAATTTCTTGTTTAATTTCACCTGTAACCCATTAGTTATTCAAGAGGTTGTTATGTAATTTCCATGTGTTTATGTAGGTTTTAAATTTCTTTTGCCAGTAATTTCCAATTTCATTGCACTATGGTCATATAATGTGCATGGGATAATTTCAGTCCCTTTGCACATACTTAAACATGTTCTATGGGTTAGTGTATGGTCTGTTTTAGAAAATGTCCCATGCACAGCTGAGAAGAATGTGTATTCTGATGTGCATGGGTGGAATGCTGTAAAATTCTACTAAGTCCATTTGTTCTCAGGTTCTATTTAGTTCTGTTATTTCTTTGCTGACTTTTTGTCTAGTTGACTTATGTCTTTGTGACAATGGGGTGTTTATGTCTCCTATTACAATTGTCTTATTGCATATTTAGTTCTTCATGCCCATTAGTATTCATCTGATGTAGTTGGGTGTTCCTGTATTTGATGCATATATATTTATAATTGCTATCTCTGACTCTTGAATTTTTCCCCTAACAAGTATGTAGTGACCTTCTTTATCTCTTGATCACTTTTGGTTGGACATTTACATTGCCTGCAAACAGACTAGCTACCCCTGCTTTTTTCTCACTTCCTATCACATGGAATATTGTTTGCTGTCATTTGACTTTTAGTCTGAGTTTGCTTTGGAGAAGCTGTGCTTTTTGTAAACAGCATATTGTTGGATGCTGTTTCTTGATTCATTCTGTCAACCTGTTTCTTTTAATTGATGAATTAATCTATTTCTTTTAATTGGTGATATAACTGATATGTACTGGCTCAACTTTTGTCATATTATTTTCCTGTCATTGGTTTTCTTCTTTTCTCTCTTGTTTAATTGCTTGCCCTTTCTGGTGGTTTCTTTCTGTTGTTGTTCTGGAAATTGTAGTCATTTCTATGTCTATGTAGTGTGTCTTTCAGTACTTTTTCTAGAGTTGGTTTGGTGGACATTTACTTCTTCAGTTGTTCTTTGTCATGGAAGTATATTTCTCCATTAATTTTCAAAGAAAATTTTTTAGGGTACATCAAGTTGTTTTCTTTCAGGGCTTGAAATATTTCACTGCAAGCTCATCTTGACTTGAGGGTTTGTGCTGAAAAGTCTGCTGTGATTCTAATAGGCTTGCCTTGATAGGTGAGTTGTGTCTTTAATAACAACTTTTAGTATTCTGTTTTTATGCTGAATTTTTGGGATCTTAATTGTTATATGTGTAGGTATAGACTTATTTTGGTTATGACTGTTTGAAGTTCTGTATGCTTCATTTATTTGTATGTCAAATTCTTTTCCCATGTTTGGGAAATTTTCTGCTGTTATTTCTGTGAATAGTTTTTTATTTCATTTGCATTGATTCCTGTATTTTCATTGATATGTATCAGTATTATACTGTTTTTGTTTGCATCATTTTAAAGCTGTTGACTTATTATTTAATAACCTCTTGTTATTTTTAAACATTCTTTCCTTTCATGATCTCTAGCTGCAATCCTGTCTTCAAGATCTGAAAGTCTGTCTTCAGTTTGATTCATTCAAGTGGTTTCACTAGCTTTCAGTGAAATTTTTCATTTCCTGGATATCTCTTCAAATTTGTTTCACACATTCTATTTCTTTCCTATATTGCTCATTAAATATTTCCACCATTTTTTCATGCTGCTGTACTTTTTAAAAAAAATCTATGTCTTCTCTAGCTATGCTGGGAAACTTCTTTATTAAGGTTGCCATTTCTTTCTTTATGTGAGAGATTATTTCTAATCTGATCTCCTCTTTAGCCACATGGACTTTTTCTTTATTTCACTTGTGATATTTTCAACAATTTCAGGCATATGACTTACAATGTTCTTCATTTCCATGTCTCCTATACTTGCTCCTGATGGACTGGGTATTTGAGATTGTATAATATTTTGGTTTTTTCAATCCTTCTAGTCTCAAATGTCTGTCTTGTATGTCTTAGGGTTCTACTGTGTGGTTGATGTTTGTCCAGTTGCTGGATCCACACTGTCACCAACCCACTGAGGTCCTCTGTGTAGGAAGGAGACATTGCCAAGGTTCCTACCAGCCCACTGAAGTGCTGCAGGTGATAGAAGACATTGCTGATGGTCTGTGGGCTGCTGAGGTCTTTCAGGTGTATGAGAAGGGCATCTGAGGTTCCCCTCTGATGATGAAGTTGTCCAGGTACAAGGACATGACAGCTGATGATCCTTTTACCTGTTGAGGTCTTTCAGATGCATGTTCTAATTCTCTTCTGCCAACTATCTTGTTTGATTTTATGATATTTCCATGTGAATAAACATTGTCTCTTCTCTGCTCATTTCACTTACATACTCCTCTGCTTCCCTTTCCATTCTTTCTCTTTACTATCCTCCAGTCTCCCAAAAAGTAAGTGATGATCCTTTGCCCCTCCCCCTTGCTCCTACTGTACAGGACCTCCATCATCTCTCTATCTTGCTCCATCCCTCTTAATCTTCACACCTAACAATGAGATAAAGTTACTCCACTAAAGGGAAAATCATAGCATATAGTTCCTCTTATATGCCAAATTCTGATTATAAGTATAGAATTTATCCTTATAGCTAAAATATCAGGTTAATAGAAGATATAAAAATTCTAAACATCTTGATATCAGCCAATGAAATTCAAAATATAATAAAAAAAATTTATCAACAAAGAAAATGCCAGGCCCTGATGGATGCACCATTGCATTCTACAAGCAATTTAAAGAACTAATGCCAATAATGCCAAGACTTTACGGAAACTGAAAGGGAAGCAATAGTTCCACAAATCATTCCTGAAAGCAAGTATTACCCTGAATTTTTTTTCCAAAACCAGAAAAGAACCCCAAAACGACAACAACAAACAAACTACAGGTCAATCTATCTAATGAATGTAGATGCAAAAATCCTCAGTAAAATACTGGCAAATGCAATGCCGCAAATTGTCAAGAAGATTGTACAGTTATACACATGACCAAGTAAGATTCATACCAGCGATGCAAAGATCATTCGTTACAGGCAAATCATTACATGTAAGATACCACACTAGCAGAATTAAAAGCAAAAATCACATGATCACCTCAATAGATGCAGAAAAACATTTGTCAAAGTCCAATACCCATTCATGATAAAAAAAAACCCTAATGAAAATTGGAATAGATTAACTTTACATTAATCTGACAAAAGCCATCAATGACAAACCAATAACTAACATCATACTAAATGGTGAAAAACTTAAAGCTTTCACCCAAAATCAGGAACAAGACAAGGATGTCCACTATAACCACTCCTATTCAATATATTTCTGGAAATTTTAGCCAGAGCAATAAGACAAGAGAAAAACATAAAAGGAATAAAGATAAGAAAGATGAAATTGAAATTATCATTATTTGCAGATGACATGATACTCTACATAGAAGACTCCAAAAACTCCACCAAAAGACTTGTAGATGTAATAACCAATTTCAGTAGAGTAGCTGAATACAAAGTCAACACAAAAACCAGTAGCATTCCTGCACAACATAAATAAACTTAGAGAAATAGGGGAAACCACACCTTGTATAATAGCATCCAAAAAATGAAACACTTATGAAACAATCTCCAAAAGGGAATAAAAGATTGATATACAATTGAAAGTTACAGTACTCTGACAAAGCAAATTGAAGAGGATATCAGAAAATCAAGATATTACTTGCTCATAGATAGGAAGAAGCAACATAGTGAAAATGGCCCTACTCTCAAAACTGTTACCCAGATTTAAAACAACCCAATTTAAATGCCATTAACATACCTCACAGAACTAGAGAAGACATTCCTAAACTTCATTTAGAACCAGGAGAGACCTAGAATAGCAAAAGCAACACAGAGCAACAAAGGCAAATCATGGAGCACTACAATCCCTGACCTGAAATTATACGACAAAGCTTTTGTGGTAAAATCAGCATGGTAGTGGAAACAAAGATCATAAGATGATCAGTATAGAAGAGGAAGACACAACTACAAACACACTCAGCCACCTTATCTTTGACAAAGGAGCCAAGCAGGTTCACTGGAAGAAAGAGCAATTCATTAATAAAAGGTGCTGGAAACTCTGGCTTGCTTCATGCTGAAGACTAAGACTAGACCCGCGCCTATCACCATGCACTAAGCTAAACTCTAAGTGGATCAAAGATCTGAATACGACAATAGAAACACTAAATCTGCTGGAAGAGAAAACAGACAGAAATCTTGGAGACATAGGTATAGGCAGGGACCTTATGAACAAAACCCAGACCACACTAGAAATACTACAAAAAATAAAAAAATTGGATCTTACCTTATCATAAGGCTTTTGCACAATGAAAGAAATTACTAACAGAGTGAAAAGACTATCCACAGAATGTGAAAAAGTTAAAGCCAGTTGTCCCCCAGACAAAGGACTAATATCTAGAATATGCAAAGAATTGAAAAAAAAAGCAAGTACCAGAAATTCAAATACTCAATCCAAAAATGGACATCTGAGATGAATATACCCTTCTATAATGAAGAAATACAAATGCAAAGTAAATATGTGAAAATACATTCAGCATCAATGATTATTTGAGTGGTGCAAATTGAAGCTACACCAAGATTCTATCTCACTCCATCGAGAAATCAACCAATAATAAATGCTAGAGGGCCTGTTGGCATAAAGGTACCCATCTCTACTGTTGGTGGGAGTGTAGACTGGTGCAACCACTGTGGAAATCAGCGTGGAGATTCCTCAAAAAGCTAGGATAAGAAGTCTTATTCAACCCAGCTATTTCTCTTCTGAGTATCTTTCCAGAAGAGCTAAAAACATCGTAACACAGCAGTATGTATGTACCCATATTTATAGTAGAATGATTTGCAATAGCTAAATCTTGGAAACAACTCAAATGCCCATCAACCAAAGAATGGATAAAAAAAGTTGTGGTTTTTTTTTTTTTATTTAATGGAGCAAGTCAGCCATGAAGAAGGATAAACTTGAGACTTGGTAAATGGATGCAACATAAGAGCATACTCATAAGAGAAATAAATCAGATCAGGTGTGTAAGCATCATATTGTCTCACTAGAGTCAGATGTTGAACTATTAAGTAAGATCCAAAATGTACAATAGGTATTGCAAATAGGGAAGAAACTGTTCAAAAAGAAAAAAGAAAATGGGATGGGGGAAAGGGGAAAAGAAAGAAGGGAAAATGAAAAAAAATACATATATATATATATATACACACACACAAGATAGTTACACAGCTAGTGTCTCTTAGTTCATTGAAAAGAAAAGTTTGTACTAATATGGTTTGGATAATATTTTTTGCCCATGTCTTGTACCCTAAATAAGTACTATAAAGTTAACACTATGCAATGTATTCATTTTTCACTGTCTTGCTAGCCTGTTTTAAAACTCTGCTTTACTGGTTTTTGTTTGTTTGTTCCTCTATTCAAAATAAAAATAAACAGGATAAATCCGCAAACCATTGGGTGTTTTCTGTTTTTTCTTTTGGTTTTATTTTTTGTGAATAGATGCAGTCTGGGTATTGATATGGATAATGGGGTTTCCTCTCCACTCAGGAGGAAAGTGTTCACACTTTTAAAGTTGTTTCATTCATTTTCTTTGTAGAGATGTGCTTTCCTGACTCATTCAATTTGTGTTTTAGGGAACTTGCACGATGCAAACTTGGAAGTCAAGGAGGTTGAAAGTCCGTGCATCACCTCGCTATACTTGTACTTGGATTTAAATAGTAGATGTCACTATTTTGAGGTTCACGTTCCTGTTAGGGTTAAACATGTCACAACCCCTGTGTGTGTGCTGAATCAGGCCTATAAACTATGAATAGCTCAACTTGACAAACTCTATGTATACCCTCCTGCACTCTGCTGCAGACATTAACATTTTCTGGGGAAAATGGAAAAGTGTTACAGCCACACACAGTAGAGTAAATTAAATATAAAAGAGTAACGGGGGCCGGGGATTTAGCTCAGTGGCTTAAGCGCCTGCCTGGCAAGCGTGAGGTCGTGAGTTCGATCCCCGGTACCAAAAAAAAAAAAAAAAAAAAAGAGTAACGGGAGGCTGCAGACTCAGGATAAATGGTGTATAAATTTAGATATTAAATTAAATACTTCACTGAGCAATGATGAAGTGTTATATATATATATATATATATATATATATATATAGGCTCTCTGGATGTATAAAAAATTGATTAGCTGAATTTTAAATTTACAAAGGAACTAAAGTCACTTTGTGTAATTCCTGTAAGTATGCTTCAGATGCCTGACAAAAGCACTGTGACTCAAAAACATATTTATTGCCTGTGTATTTTACCCATGAGCTGTGAGGATGAGGAATTAGGGGAAAGCACTCAGAATGTTTCCAAAGCCGCACATGTCCTAACAGCAATTCGCTTATTCCCACTGACACCCCCTTCAGGTAACGCGCATATTGGAAGTAACACGGCTGTGGAGGAGTCAGGATTCACTGCAGTTTGCTACCTTCCGGGACACACATGGAAACACTGCAGTGTGCTGAGGCTGTCCGTACAGGTCCTGGAGATCTCTGCAGTGAGCTCGGCTTAGAGCTACCACACTGCACACTGAGCCTGGGGACAGGTTAGGCGGGACGGAGAACCCGGGTCTCCTGTTCTTCTGTCACACTTACTTCCTGTGAGAAAAACAATCTGTGCTCATTTATTGGGCTCTATTCTTTGCAAATTTCCAAATGAGTGAAAAGTATGCAGTGGATACGGGGACAAATGCATTGCTAAAAATAAAGCGTTTTGGAAATAAAAGCAATGCCTGCGAACTCAGTGAGGAGTGCTAAGCGGTGGCCTGCTACAGTGTGGCACAGAACAGACCAGTGGGTAAGGGGTTCACAGTCCCCACGGGTCTGCACTCACGGGGATGGTTCACAAAGAAAGGAGCTGGCAGCAGCCGGGGCTGAGAGTCCTGGGAGAGGTGGGGCAGCAAGCTGAGGGCGTCTTGAGTAACTTGAATAGCGCCTGATTGCACCGCATCAACAGCAAACCCAGTGCACACACCAAGTATTCTTTAAGGACAACTAAGGAGGTATGACTGGGCCAGCCAAGCCTTAGGGAGGCTCGGAGAAGGGGGCGGCTCCCCACCTGCTAAGGGACAGTCCCCAGCAGGGCAGCGCGGGCTGTGCCTGCCTCTCCCTCCTGGGCAAGCTCCCCTCTGCGCTCTCCGGGCTGCAGCCGCCTGCCGTACCTGCAGACCTGGCACACAAAACCGGGCCAGCACCAGCCCTTCCCCTTTCCATTTACAAGGGAACACAGTGCGTCGAAACTGCAAACACATAATACAGCGAAGAAGAAAGGCAGGAGGCCTTTGAGGAAAAATATCCCCATGTGAAATTTCATTCTAAAAACAAAACATATGAAAAAATTGGATTTGTATTCTTCGCGCAGATTGAACAAGACCGCACTGTATCGTAGAAATGACTAAGTCAGTTAAAAAATCGCACAGATGAAAATGTGATTGAAAATCGTCATAAACAAGGAGGTGCCGGAAACAGCAGGGGGAGCCCTGCGGCTCCTGCTGTCTTCAGGGCCTTTTTGCGCCTGACCCCAGCTCTGAGTTTGCCCGAGCTGTGCGTCCCCTGAACTTCCCTTGGTGAAAATGGACCCCTCGTTTTTTCCCTTCTCAGTAATGAAGAGTCAGCCCAGGGTCTCCCTAACCGGCCCCCGCAGCCCCCCAGTCAGTGGCTCCCAGCGAGCTGGGGTCACAGGGACGCACGGCCACCGCCCGCCTGCGGTTTACTCGGGCTTTCCTCTTTTGCTCTTGCTAGCACCTTCTGGGTGCGCAATGTGTCCAGCCCTTTACTTACTGCCCGTCTTCTCTCACAGGGCCCGAGTTTGTCTGCTGTGTCCACCGCTTTTTCATCCCACTCCGAGGCAGTCCTCACGCGTCGCCTTTGCTCAGAGTGCGTCTGTGGAACTGATAGAGGAGAATGAAACTCCCAACCTACTATGTCCGAGTTCGTGTTCTCTAAAATCGAAGAATGAATTTTAGGAACAACAGAGGTGAAGATGGAATATCTTTATTGAGAGAAAGCTCCTGTCTGGAGAGAGACAGAGGGGTCCCAAGCAGGTTGCCCAGGACTCTGTCTTTTCCAGGGACTTTTATAGAGTAAAACCAGGGGTTCAAGGTGGGGAAGACTGGGAACTCACAAAACAGATGGGCTTAAGTTGGGACATAACTTTAGTTAGCCAATAAGATCAATAGTTCAGGTAAAATTGATTACATTAGGGACAAATGGGAAAGCAAGTCATGTAGCAAGCAGGCATTCTTGGAGCTGTGACCTTTCCCCTAGAAGGATGGGATAGTGGCTCCAGGGTGACAGGGAACTAATTAGAATATCAGTCTTTAGGATATGGATTCATTTGTTTGGTTCTTTGTCTTGAGGCCTGGTCCACAGCAGGAGGTGTCTTCTCCCCTGCAGTTCCCAGGTGTCAGCACTGGCTCTATTGAGGACCCAATTCTATCTCACTGCCTACAATATTTCTGACTAACTCAGCTGCCTGCTACAGAACAAAGGCACGAGCGTGAGAGAGCTGGTGCCACAGATCGCAGAGGCTTCCTGACCGGAACCCTCACGTCGCCCAGAGCAGGACCTCTCCTTTGGGAGGGGAGAGTTTGGCTTTGTTTTAAGAACTGCTGGATTGTAAGCACTATCCTTAGGGACCGGATTTGCATGTTAAATTTTCTCGAGGCCTCAGACGAGCTCACTTACGCACCAGTGAGTTTTCTGGGTGTGCAGCCTTGAGCTTCAGGCCCCTCCAGAGTCTTTACAATTGCTTTAGAGCCTTTGCAGTGGTGATCTCTGCTCAGCACACAGCAGAATCACCCATGAAAATCTGACAGGATTACAGCGGCCAGGTATTCCTTACCCCAGCTAAAACCCAATTTGCAGACTATGAGGTAGCTGTTGGTAATTTTAAGAGCTGCCCAGTGGACGCTGCTCTAAAGTGGACACTGGAATCCACCGTCTCACAGCTCTCTTCCCTCTCCAACAGCTAGTGTCCCTCTGTCTGATCAACAAAAATGGCGTGAGCTCCACAGTATAGATTTTCCACTGTCGCTTTTCTACCCTGATAGCTAGGAGGCACTAGGGATCTGACAGGGGGCACCTAGGACACTACTACCTTCAGGAGACATGGGGCGCATCCAGAGACGCAGCTTCCACGGCTTCAGGCCTCTCTGCCTGGCTCGGCCTGCAGTAAAACGGTGGCCACTGGTGAGCCTGGGAGTCACCCAGTAAGGTGCTCTTTGTTCTTCAAATCTTATGAGCTGACTTTGGGTTTTGCTGGAACCAGGCAGAGAATAAAACCCTTCCAGGGAGGACTTGGTGCATGAAGAGGTGAGCTCTGTCCTTGCCTGGGGCCTTCTTCCAGCGGCTGCCTCTCACTCCACTGAAATGCAGTGTGATGCCACACGAATTGCCAGTTAGTAACACTTTTAGTTCTCCCGCCCCAGTTTCTCTTTAGAACCCCTCTTGGTGCCAGAGCAGAGCCTGAGTGTGAGAATGCCCCGGCCCGGGCAAACAAACACCCATCTTCCATTTATACCTGGGGAAAGAGGGAGGGAAGGGCGCAGATTTGGGTATTTCCGTCTTGCTCTTCATAAGCCGCAGTATTCAGCACCTTAAGTCCTCTGAAAGCGGCTTCACCAGGAAAGATTTGTTCCTATGTGTAACTGTGTGTTTATTCAGTCCTGTGTTGGCTTAAGGAGGTTAACCCTAATGGGGAGACCCAGGAATGCTCCTCGAGTTCCCAGGGTGCCTCCTGAAAATTCAGACAAACTGGGTAAGGTCAGAGTCTTCATAGTCATGGATTCTACCGCACAGAGCTTCACAGAACCACGGAAGCACCCAGAGTGCCAGTCCCGATGGCTGCCTGCTCTGCGGAATGGGGGCACCCCCTATTTGTGGGCTGGAGGGGCTGACTTGTGGAGCCCCGTGTAGAATGAAAATGTAGATGATGTAACTGGAAATGATGAAGAATTTCAAGACCATGAAACCAGAGCATTAAACCAAGAGCAGGGCCAGCCTGAGTGTGGACCTGGGTGACCCTGGGCCCAAGTCCCTGAAGCTGCCGCCTTGCTACGTGCTGTGTTACGCTGACCACTCAGGTCTTGCTCAAACCCACAGCGTTCTGAAGACAGGAGATGAGGGCATGGCAAAGCTGGCAGGGACTCGGGCAAGCTGCTCACAACAAACCTCAGGACACACGTGCGTAGCAGCTCCCAAAGCCTGCAGCCTTTCGGCAAGAGCTGCAGCCCTTCCTCCACGGGATGCCTAGACCTCCCGTCAGCCTGAGGAGTGGGCGACGGGCAGGGCAACTGGTCTCCCGCCAGCCTGAGGGGTGGGCGACGGGCAGGGAACCTGGCCAGTGCTGTTTGCCACTTTCTCTCTTGCCTGCTGGCAGCCTCAGCTGGGGTGGGAGTAGGGAACTTTTTTCCTACTTTTACTTGGCCCAAACTCACTCTGCAGAGCCTGTTTCTCTTCCTGCCTAAAACAAAACTTTGCTCTTATCTTGACCAATTCTTTTCTCAGAGCAGAAAGAACCTGGAAACACCTCCAGAAGGAGACTCCAGCACCCCAAATCCAGTAACAGCTGCCTACATCATTGCTGCTCGTTTCGTAGTTACTAAGAGATGCGTACCAAGTCTCTCAAGAGGTTACTAATTTGTCTCTTTTATCAGTTAACTATTTCCATATCTAACTTCTAGAGATTAGTTTATTTTTAGATGTGAACGCATTTGAAGTTGTCATGCCTTTCTTACGTGCTGGCTCATCTGTGAACCATCTCTCTGTCTCTTCTAATACCTTTTGCATTTCATACTAAATATACTTTAGGCTGGACTTTCACAATGTGCTACCTTACTTTACCTCCTACTAATCTGATGCCCTTATATTTAAAGTGTGTCTCCTTCAGAATACATGTTAATTTTATCAATCTGATAATCTGTTGTTAATTGGAATATTTAGTTTGTCCATATGGAGTGTAGATATTGGTATATTCAAATTAAAATCTAAGAGCTGATTGCTTTTATGTGTTTATCTTACAAATTCTATATACTTCCTGTGCTCGCTTCCATTTCACTAAATCACTTATGTGAAATTATTTCATTTTCTCTTGTCTATTTTCCTGTGAAACGGTGTTTAATGCAATCTTCCTGTAGATGTTTGCTACAGGTGCCACAGGAATAGAAAACAATGCAGAAAGGAAAAAAAATGACTTTGTGTAGTTGATGGTATCCTTAGTGGTGGTGTTATGTTTGCTAGGGGTAGGCATGGCTTATATGGAAAGAAACAGGTTTGTCCCACAGTCAAAAGTGATTGTTGCCTCACATTTCTATTCTGCTTGCTGTTCCTGCACGGATGGGTCACCTTACTCACAACTGCTGCCATGTAGTACTTATGGGAGGCAGCCTGTGCCCTTATTTTCAAATCCAAAAATAGTAAAAAAACAAAAAAAAAACCCAACTAAATAAAAGAGAGATTAATATAGACCTCATGTAGGCAGAAAGGGAAGGGAGGAGAGGAACAGGGTAAATGTCATAAAAACACAGACAAGCACAGTGAAGCCATAAAAAGGGAGGGGGCACCCAAAGTGCATTAGCTTTTAAGAGCTAAAGGGAAAGAACACAAACTCTAAATTTGTGGATTTTTATTCTAATGGTCCTGTGGGCCTCTTTTTCTTTCTACTGTAATACTCTGATGCATTCTTCATTTTTTTCCTAAAGTAGCTGAAGCTGATAAATAAAAGTACAGAAATAGCAGAGGGTTCTGCTATATCTGTGGACCTTTTATAGCTCTTATGCAAAAGATGCTAAATACTCTATGATGTGAATGATGTAATACTGGATAGATTTAGGACACATCATACATTTGTTTAAAAATTCTGAGTCTTTAAAACTGTTGATTTCACATCTGCACACAAACATGGAACATTACGAATTTACTTCCTATATTTGTATATAAGTACATGAAGTGGGGCCAGGGATTTAGCTCAGTGGCTTAAGCGCCTGGCTGGCAAGAGGGGTCATGAGTTCGATCCCTGGTACGAAAAAATAAATACATGAAGTGGAGGAAAGGCATATTTTAAAGAGTGCCAGGCTCTTCCTTTTTAATTTGTCGTGTTTAATATGGCAAATTATAATTTCCAGCTGACATACGCAAGTTCGTAATCGTTTCTACACGTCTGTATATATCAGTGTGCGCTTGTGTGGGTGGGCACATGTATCGTGTTTGTGTGACATAGCAGTGCGCTTGTAACAGACGTGTTTCCTGAGATGCCGCTGTAATTGTGTGCCAGCTCTGTGTGTGTGTGGGGGGAAGTGCCAGTTCCCTGCACCTGTGACACCATAGTATCATTACAGGCTGAGATTGTTTAAATAACGGGGAATATTTTGCTAAGTCCCCCATTATGTATTTACAGATACTGAACATAGATGAGGATGTGTAATGGTAGCACTCTGATGACGCTGGCCATAGAAACAGATGTCCCGTCTAAGGTGTCAACTCTTGGCGGGCTCCGTGGGCCCCGCACGCCAGCGTTTGATTCCTTTCCTCCCTGGGAGGACCATTGTGATGCAGATTACTGTGATTGTCTGGGAATATCTCCGAGGATGACAATGCTCTTCTCTTCCTGCACCCTATTTGATAGCTAAATGGGACTGCATTTACCAAGCACAATTACGGCTTCTCCTGCAATTGTGCTCCTTTGATCACAGTTGCTGGCAGCGGCTTTCCATTTCCACCAGCGTGAAAGGAAGACACTCCGCATATCATGTTTCTTAACATTTCATTACTAAAGTGAGGTAAATGAGAAGTCTATTATGCAGGAGGAAGATTAAGAGTTTGGAAAATAGAGTCTAGGAATTTAATCTGAAAATTTTGACTGAAGTCTGGTTTGACTTTTTAAAGAAAAAAAAAGTACTATTTTTTTTTAGTTTAGGTGACTTTTAGAAAACAATATTTCTGTGGTTTATAATTTCTACTTTGTGTGGCTCTGGGACAAGCCCTGGGCCTCGCCGGTGCTCCCCAATGCCGCCCTGAGCAGCACCCTCACCCCGCAGCACCCAGCGGTAATTACTTGCTGTGACCCAAGCATCTCGGTCTGCACCGGGCAGCCTCGGCTCCCTCCTCGGTGACTGAAGCACCAACTTCCATTCCTAATTCACAGAACTGTTGATGGAAGGATTCGAGGAATGCATTACAAGTGAAACTCCCAACCCTCTAGACTTGCGGTAGGAGTGCGTGTTCTCTAAAATTGAAGAATGAATTTTAGGAACAATGGAGGTTAAGATCAGAATATATTTATTGAGAGACAGAAAACTTCTGTCTGGGAGAGACAGAAGGATCCCGAGTGGGTTGCCAAAGACTCTGTCTTTTCTAGGCACTCCCTTACAGAGTAACACTACAAAGTGAGGCGGGTTTAAGTGGGGAAAGCACAGGAACTCACAAGGTGGGCATAAGGTGGGACAGAACTGTGGTCAACCAGTGAGATTAATCACTCAGGTAAAACTGACTAGACTGGGGACAGATGGGGAAGCAGTCACCTAGCAAGGGGGCAGGCATAAGAGCACTGACTCTTCCTGTAGGGGGTTGGGATGTTGACTCCTGGCTTCCTCAGGGTGATAGAAACCTACTTAGAATATCAATCCTTAGCATGTAGGTTCAATTGTTTTGCCTTTGTCTTGAGGCCTGACCCACAGCAGGAGGTGTCTGTCTCCCTAGCGGTTGCAGGGTATCTGGGCTACACTGGTTCCTTCCTTTGAGGACCTAGCCCTGTCTTGACTGTCTATATTTCTAACTCAGTTGCTTGTAACACAAGGTCATTTACTTTAATTGTTAAGGTAAAAAAAAAGTTATATAGTTGGAAGTTGACAAAGTTAAGGTTATATAACAAATTCACCCCATAATTAATATCTTGGTATTATCTCCCTATATCAATTGCACGTTAGTAGCCTAATCGTTAAGCATTAACCTTGTATGTCTTTAAGCATGGTAAAATTTGTTTAGTCACTTTCTCATTTGTAAGACATTTAGCTTGTGTTTAATTTTCCTCATATGATTACATTATGAATTGATTTTGTATAATTTTTTAACCTTGCTATTTTTATTCAGAGGGAAATTTTAGCATTATTTTATTATATTAAATAATAAAAACACTAAAAGTTTAAGGTATATTAAAAATATTACAGTGAAAGGAGGAAAACATGGAGCAAATGGAGATGAGTGGAGAGACAGAGGGTGAAAGAGTCTGGAAATGAACAATTTAAAAAATTAGAGACTTATTTAATTGTTCCACTGAGCTTCCAGATATATTAATTAGCCATTTAAATTTTCTCTTAGTTACATTTCTAATTATTTTGAGGATCTTTTCCCACTGTATGTAGGAGAGCATACTTTTATAACGAAAATTGCCATTTCTGAGTATTAAATGTCTGAATATTACATGCTTGCAAATATTTGGCCTTTTATTTTTGGCCTGCCATGTTTACTTGTAGAAATACGTATGGATATTTTCAATTTTTAGTCAGTTCCTCTGCATTTTTAATATGTTACCCCATTGCTTTCAATTGTTAGTTTCACCGCTTTTTACCATTTTCATTGAAACATTTACAACTTAACACCATATTCATTACGGTTTTTATAACTGCACCCAATAATTCTATCTTCTCTCAACCTACTAAAAACAAGCTTTAAATCATAAAAATGAAATGCTGCTACTATAATCTGACTTTGGTAATTATGTGAAGTATCCCTAATAAAATATCAATGTAGAATTACAGGTGAATTTTTTAAATGTCATTATTCAAAATGTCCTTTGAAATTTTAACTGTCTGTATGTTGGTAAACTCTGACACTTCTATTTTAAAAGCATAATTCTGCTCCTGATTTATAGCAGTTTATAAACAACTGTCCATTTGTTATGTGAGAGAGATTTTCTTCATGTCATCTTAGTAAGCTGCATGTTCACAGTGAGGGATGCAGAAAGGAAGTGCCCCGGGAACTTACAGAGGCCGGGGCACAGTAACCCCTGTTCTTACGGAAGTTAACCAGCAGGCAGAGGAAAATGGTTTATCTTATAATAAATGCAATGCATCAGGGCCAGCTGGGGCTTTGCAGTTAGTAGTTGGTTCCTAAGCACAAAAGGACGGGAGTAGGAAGCATTTTCCAAGAACTCGGAGCACAGGTAGACGCCAACATTTTCATTTAGTATGGATCCAAGACACATTTAAGCATTTAAGAGTGGTGGCATTGACTGATGAATGCTATAATCAATTGTCTTTGCAGGAAACCTGATCATTCATCACGATTCTGGTATTTTCTGGGTCAAAAGATTCACTAATTTTTTCATACCCACAGGCAATGGCTTGAAAAGAGGTAACTTTGGAATGCGCAATAGCCCTTTAGAATCCGTTTTAAAACTTTCAACATGATGAAATTTATTTCTTTTGAGCCAATTCAAGGAACTGCCCTGAGTACTCTAAGTATTTTGTTGAATTACTCAAGTGAAGAAACAGTATGCTGGAAAGACAGGCTCATTAGTAGGCAAACCGTAAAAAGAATAGCTCTCACAGATCTTTTGTTTGTTTGTATCTCATGACAATGAAATCGTGCCTGAAAAATAGAGCCAAGTGACTAATTGTGGCTGAAATTGGGCAATTACTTCTCAAATTAGCCAAATGCAGGTGTGATTATTACTTTAATAATACTAATTTCTCAGTTGTAATCTGCAAAGAGGCGCTTGCATTTTAGTGGAGACAAAAAATTCCAGATACTTAATGTCCAGCAAATATAATTTAATATGAAAACATGAATGAGATTATACAGAGGGAGGAGAGAGAGGAAGAGAGGGAGATGATGGCATAAAAGATAAAGCAAAGAGCGAGTGACATTACATTTTCTATGGAAATGTCCACTGAAACTGTGAAATAGGGAAAAACTCTAATAGGTGAAATTGACAAGGATTTAGTATATGTGAGAAATGAACTGAATTTCTGTAACTAATCACATTTGTCACAGCTTTTTAAAGTCACCTCAATGGGCAATTACTACTCTATTTCTGATAAGTTCTTTCACTTCTAAGTTATTGGGATCTCTCACCCAGGTTACTGAAATGGCTTAACAGTTCGTCTCTCTGGTCTGTATTTATGCCCCTCACTATCTAATGTAATCTTTGAGAAGTGGAGATCAGAGCAGATGACTGCCCATGCTCAATACTTTCGACAGTACTCGGGCGGGCATATTGACAAGACATCCCAAGACCTCTGCAAGGGTTACACTGGTTCTCACTGATCTTTTTTTCTACTGCAAAATGTTTGTAACTCCTGGAACTCCTTAACTCCTTCACAGCCGGATTAGCCTTCTTGTTCCTCAGTCATGCTCTGAAGTTATCTGCCTCAGGAATCTGACAGTCCCTTCTTGTTTTATAGATAAACTACTGACTTTCTCTTCTCTTCAAATGTCACCTTCCCGGGAAATACCATACCTAAAATATAGTATTGACCTTGCCTAAAATAGAAACTTTATATCCCATTCTAATCCATAATGCTTTATTTAATCTTTATAGGACTTAACAATCTATCACATTTATTTATCTGCTCCTTCTTTATACATCTTAGTAGATACATGGCCAGAAAGCTGAGGCCAGAGATTTTTGCCAGTTGTTTTCAGTGCTATATCTTAATTAGCTGAAACTCTGTTTACAATATTGGAGATTTCCAACACAGTGTTCCTCAAAAATGAATAAATGAATGAACTAAATGTGGCCCAGGGTACAATCAGTTAAAGTCCTGAAGTTGGAAAAAGAAAAATAGAGGTTTGTGTTGAGCACTCCTGCAATGATGCCCAAGTTGTTTGAAGTAAAGTAAAAGAAATTTCTTATAAGAATATTTCCAGATATTGACGAAAAGTACAATTAAGAACTGCACTTGAGCATTTCTCTATCTAACCCTTGGATCCAGCATAATACTCAAATAAGGATACGCATTTCTTTACCCAAATGCTCCCACTAGAAATGAAAAAAGAATTGCATGAACAGACATTTTCCACTACATAGTGACATTAAATAAAGCAAAGATGACCAATGAGAATTCAACATTGGGTTGAAATTTATTGAAGAACAACACACTCACACAGTGATGGAGAATCATCTACTGCTGCCCATAAAGACATGTCAGTCATCACATTGCAGAAGTGACCAGATTTTACATTACTAAGAGACAGCTGAGTATCACATACCACCTGATGTGACGTGACATGGAAATGAAAGAACTAGGATGAGCAAAGAAACCTATTAGCAGCTGGAGCAGTGGAACCCTACCACAAGGAGTTAGAAAATAGCATAGCAAAACCTGCCGCCAGGACCAGTAGTTCCATCAAGCCAATGCACTCCACGGTTCCTAGGTGTTACCTTCTTCAAGAACTACGTGGCTCACGCAAGCCCCGGATGGAACAATGCTTTAGTAACGCGGAGAAGAGACAGAGAAGCTCGGCTTTGGTTCTAACTGCCAGACTCCCACCGCTAAACAGCAGCTCCGCAGAGCGGCCCGCAGGGCCAGAGACACTGTGAGCCTTCTCGGGCTGAAAGGAGTATCTCTCCCCTCCCATGGGAAAGAGCAGGAGCGTGGGGTTGACCAGACGCCGTGAGGTGCGTGTGCTCCCGAGGGAGAAAGTGCACATCCAGTGCAGAGGAAGGAAGATCATCCCACGCAGGTTACAGCAGCCCGCTGCGTCTCTGCAGCCCTCTGGTGACTGCGCACCGAAGGCCTTTCCCCGCAGCCTCCCACCTTGGGACTCTGGGCTTGGCTCCGTGCACGGGAATGCAGAAACTTGCTGGACTTACTACTCTAAGTTTAGTGATTTTATTAAATCCTAGTCTTCTAAGTCATCTAAAATCCTCTACTTAACGGACTCTTACTCTTCTTACAACATTTGGAATGGAATGTCTCATTCTCTTGCCGCACTAAATCATTGAAAGGAAACTTTAAATAGGAAATAAATATTTTGCTAATAGATCGCTTACTGATTTCTGCGAAGGAAAGCAATTCTTTTAAATATTAAATTCCATGACCCTTGAACTCTGCAGAGATTGCTTGCTGGAGAAAACATGTTTATATTTGTTCTTTTTCTTAACAATATTGAGCTGTTGCTGGTAAGAGTGCTCATCTTAGAAGCAGAACACATGTCCTGCTCCAAAGTTCCTCTTATCTGTCGTTTTAGATCAGAGACTGGTGAACGTAAAGCTGTTTAGTAGTTGCTTAGAAACTACTGCAGGAAAATCCTCAAGTTAACAGGGCCCATGAGGTCTCCCCCAGTCTGGCCCCTGACTGCACACACAGCTTCTGTTTCTGCCGCTGTCTGCCTTGTGTTTTCAGGTCCTGAAGAGACAGACCTGCTTTTTCTTCATGCTTTTCACTCGTAGCTTTCCTCCCACCACCCCATCAGTCTGCCTTTCTCGGTCTGTTTTGTGAGCCCAGCAAGCTAAATATCTATACTAAAGTTTTATTGGAACGACACTCACGCACACTTACTTGTGTAGTATCTGACTGCATTTGCTTTAGGACACAGAGCTGACTGCCTGACCTGTGTGCTCTGAAACATTCCCAGCTGCCCTTCGCAGAAGTCAACAACAGTGCAGCAGAGCTGCTGATCCTGCCGTAAACACAGATGTTTAACCTGTTACATCGTAGGGGTCTTGTAAATATTTGACGAACAATGTCTCATTTAACTCTGTCAAAATTCTGGGGTAAACATAATCATTTTTTATTTCAGAAATGTGATCCCACTAAGATTTAGGAAGACTGAGGCACTAGACTGAGATCTACCCCAGTTTTGAATGAAACTTTGACAAAAGTTCTCAACATTAACACTAAAGGAAACATCTTTTTAGTTTTGTTAATTTTTTACATTTACAGTTTTAAATAATTCTAAATTCACAGGAAATTACAAATGAATTTAGAGAGAGTCCATTGCATTTCCACCATATCTTCCCAAAGGAATTCCGATGTCAGGAGTGAGACTCAAACCCAGGGCCTTTGAACTGAGACAAGGTCTCCCTAAGTTGCTGAATTGTCCAAGTTGAGCTCAACGTGTGATCCTCCTGTCTCAGTCTTCCAGAGTGCTGGAATTACAGGCATTAACCACCATTCCTGGCTCCCAGCACAGCTCTTAAGTTTGAGACGACAGAACCTTTATAATATGAGGTTCCAAGATGGCTACTAAAAGGACAATTGAAGTAGCTTCTGGAAGAAAGAAATGTAAACTTTCCCCAAGTCCTCACCAGGATGTGCTGAAAATACTAACTTTCTTGTTATTTTTATATGGCAAGATGTACAACTATCTCATTGTGGTTTTTATTTGTATTTCTTTAATTGCCAAGAAAGGTGAGTTTATTCATATTATCATTTGCCATCTCATCTTCCATAATTTGTGTGGGGCTTTGGGCCATTTTCTGAATTGATTGTTTTGCTTCTGTATTTGTTGGCTTTTGAGAGATTTTTCTGTATTCTAGATACAACACTTTTTGCCAGACCACTGATTTGGAAAGATTTCCTCCTGCACGCAGCTTGTGTTTCATTTTATCAGAGTGAGTTTTCAATTTTGATAAGTTTCAATGTGTCAATTTGTCCATTCACAGACAGCCATGTAACTGTGAAAAGTACCCGAGACAATCAACTTAAAAAGGAAAAGGACAGCTTTATTTTGGCCCGAAGCTGTTTGGCGATTTCAGTCCCTGGTCGGCTGGCTCTGTCGATTTGGGTCTGTGGTGAAACATGGCCTGACGGTGGGGTCTGCTCATTCCATTCCGTGGCTGCGGGAGTGAGGAACAGGGGGAGAGGAGGAAGCCGGCATCCTGTGGCCCCGCGAAGGTCGTACTCAGTGATCTAAGACTGGAACCCGCCTCCCCGTATCACCAGGGCCTGGGGACCGGCCTCTGTCCCATGGGCCTCTGAGGGACACTCCAGGGTCAGCAGTCGTGCCATTCTTGATTCTTGTTATCAAGTTCAAGAACCAGTTGCTAAGACCTAACTGCAACTATTATTTCATGCACTTGCCCTACAAATTTTATAATTTTAGGGTTTACACTGTACATTTGAATCTAAAACCTATTTCCTTTTGTCACCATTTATCATAAATTAAAGTCAACTATTCTTGAGGCTTGCCTTTCTACATAAATTTTAGAGGAATTACATCCATGTTTACAATAAAATATGATTTTGTAAGCAATTGTATAATGCCTAGATTAATTCAGGGGGAATTGACATCTTTACCATGTTGAATCTTTTGAACCATGAAAATAGCCATGTTCCTCCAAGCATTTAAATTTTGTTCATCAGGATTTTATAATAGTCATCATGCACAATCTATACATGTTTTATTAAACTTGGATCTATGTATAGCATTTTCTCTAGAATAAGTAAGATTATGGCTTTGATTTCTGTTTACATCTGCTTGTTAACAATGCAAATTGACTTTTGCTGATCGTATGTCCTGTAACTTCAATTCACTCACTTTTTGGTTTTCGTTTTTATAGATTCTTTTTGTCTCTTATGTAGACAGCATATTGTCTACCAAGAGAGTTTAATTCTTTTTCAAATCTTCATGTTTTATTTTTTCTCTCTTACTGTGATATCCATAATTTCCAATATTATGTAAAAGAACTGGTAAAGAAAATGTCCTTAACTGTTCCTGCTCCTGGATGAATATATCAGGTTTTTCTCATTACGTGTCTCTCTATTTCAGAATAATGAAAGCATTTAAGTAGGCATTCAGTTTCATAAAATGCCTTTCTACTTCAGTCGATGGCATTATATGGCGTGTTTACCTTGCCCTATTTGAATGGAGAGTCAACTCTGCGTAGCTGGAATAAACAGCCTAGTGTAGTTGTGTTGTGTTTTGTTTTAAACTGAATCGATTTGCACAAATATTGTTAAATCTTTTTTTGTATCTAAATTCATGAAAGATGTTGCTTGTTTGTTATGCTGTCTCTGGGTCTGATGTTAGGATAATGCTAGCTATATAAAATGAGATGGTAAATATTTACCCATATATATTCTATACAAGATTCTGGAAATTAATGTTAACTTGTTCACTAAATGTTGGACAAAATTAGCCATTGAAATCACGTGGGCATGAAGATTTTCTTTGCTGGATCTTTTAGATTATTCAGCTTCCTTAATACTTGTAGTACTATCCACATGATAACATCTTGGCTGACTTCTGGTAATGTGATTGTTGTTTTCATGGAATACAATTCTTCAAATTTGCTGAATTTTAAAATGTAATTTCACACGGAGTATTTTTTATTGTCTTTTATCCAACAGCCTCTGAATCTGTTCTGAGTCACTCTTCATATTGTTGCATTGTGTCTCATCTCTTTTTTGTTGTTTTTGTTGACATTTCTGGATTTTCTGAGGGCCTCTTATAGCCTGATATAAGCAGGTCACTCGTGTGAACATGTGTGGTTAGGTTAGTTGGATAAAGTCTTGGATTAGGTTGGATGTTAGTGTTTTGTGAGCACTATTTTGGGGGGGGGTATCGAGGATGAAACTCAGGACCTCACACTCGCTAGGCAGGCACTTGTGCCACAGAGCTAAATCCCTGGCCCTGTGAGGACTGTTTTGTGTAGTTCTAGTATCCTTTTCATGTGTATATATGCTAATATATGCATGTATATGCTATTGTATGTATACATATACACATAGACACACACAGTGGTACCTTAGTTCATGAACGTGTTTGTGAACGATTTGGCTTAGTGGCAAACATAACTGTGACCATCTCTCCCACACAAACAGGAATGTAGCCATCTTGCCCAGAATCATCGAACCAATTAAATTCATGAATTGACACACAGCTGTGCATATATATGTGCTGCTCACTAGAGCAAGGCTATTTGTTTTCCTTTGGTGTCCTCCACTGTACTTGAGTGTTTTTATAAAGAACACATGCTAATTGTGCTAATTGTGACAATAATTAAATCTTAAAGACAATAGCGATTTTTATTATTTTAAATTGATATGTAGTCAGAACTTTTTAAATTAAATATGCTAAAATAAGGTCTCTAACAATGTTGGCTGCATATCAGTTGTTAAACTGCATAGAGTTTTCAGTTTTAAGAAATAGCTGGCTAACACTTGGGACCAATCTGCAGTCAGGCAGTATGCAACTCGGAAGTGAAATCTTGTTGTAGGGCTGGGGGTTTAGCTCAGCGGCGTAAGTGCCTGCGTGGCAAACGTGAGGTCATGAGTTCGATCCCCGGCACCAAAAAAAAAAAAAAAAAAAAAGGAATCTTGTTGTATTGAACCCAGGTCTTTTTCAATAAGATACTTCTAGATGAGTTCAATTCTACATTTTCAAGAAGGTCAGAGTTTATTATGTAAGATAAATATGCCTTCATACAACAGCCTTATTGTATGAAGACAAAAGGCCAACTTGACCGAGATTCTAGTTTCTAATCCAAAACTCAAATCCCCATCATTACATCACCTTTGAAGATAGGAGCATTTACCCCAGATAAAAAGGCTTTAGGAAATCATCAACTAGAAATGAGAGTCAAATAGCAATTCTCTACACAACACTCCACAAAATTATCCAACACAAAAGTTTAAGGTGCCCATTCCCAAGAAGCTCATTGTATTCAAAGGCAAATGTTGAGCCGAACTCTTCTGTCCGTAAAATACTATGCTATTATTTTTTATGCAACTGGTGTCCTGTTCAGAAAATCTATGCCTACCCCATGTCTTCAAGAGTTTTATCTATTTTGTCTTCCAATGGATTAATGAATAGGATACTTTAAGTATGCAAATCTACTTGGAGAGGATTAACATATTTACTGAACTAATTATTCCAGCCCCTGACTATAGTGTATCTCTCCATTTGCTTGTATTTTTACAAATTCCTTTAATTTGAATATTGTAGTTTTCATTATGCATGTACATGTATAATGTAGATCTTGCACATTTTTCTGAATTTACATCTAAAGAACTCTTTGTTAGAACAGTTCGTATTTTTCTTAGATTACACTTGTAACCTTTAATTGCTAATATATTTTAGCTTTATTCATTTGGATGTGTTGTCATTACACTGCAAGACTCACTTCTTTGTTCAAAAAAATCTGAAAATCAAGAGATTTTCTCAAAAGGCAGTCGTTCCTCCTGGAAATAGAGATTTATTTTTCTGATGTATATATCTTTTGTTTCTGTTCCTTCCTTTAATGTACTAGCTATTCATCCTCAGATTGTGCTGAATAGTAGTGTTGAGAATGACATCATTTCTTTGTTCTCTAGAGATAAAACATTCGATTTTTACCTTTAAGTAGAATAGCAGTGATAGAATTTTTAGACACACTTTTTCAAGTTGAGCAAACTGTCTTCTAGCTGTACTTCAGTGGTAATTTTATCGCAAGTAGATGATAAAATTTGCTAATACTTTTTGAATATGTCAAATTTCTTTTCTGCATCAATCAACACAACATGTAGCATTTCAAAGCTTGTGCTGATGATATGGCAGAGTGCATGATTGGTTTTTACATCTAGAGCCAGCCTTATATTCCCAGAATATTCACTGCTTGATTCTTTAGAAACGTTGCCAGCATTGGCATTTCTTGTTTAACGATGGTGTCAAAGCAGTGTTAGCCTCATAACTGAACTGGGAAATATTTTATATTCCATTTTTAGGAAGAGCTTTTGTAAAAATTTGGGCCATTTTTTAAAATTTTATTTTTGAGAGGATAAAACCAAGCAAAATAAAACAGAATAAAGCCAATCAAGACAAGGCAGTGTAAGTGATCAGGATTTCAAAAAAAGATAATAGGAAGTCAACAGAGGTTATCATAATGCTTCTTGTTGTCTTCAAAATAGCTTTCCCTATCTTCAGACATAGTAACATAAAACAAAACAGTAACAGAATAGAACCAATAAAAACAAAACAATGAATGAAATACAGGACTTCAAAACAAGACAATAGTAAATCTAAAATGGCTACCATAATATATCTTATTTTTGAAATGCCACTGGATATAAAAAAAAATCAAACAAGATAAAACAGCATAAAACTTAACCCAACAAAACAATGAGAATGATACAGGATTTTGAAACAGGATGATAATAAGGAATTAACAGTGGCTACCATCTTCAGGAAGAGATCCCCCATATATGCTACATTGTGCATTGTTATCCTCTGAACAGATGATCAGACTACTGGCTCTAGGTCTGCTAGGTCAGTGAAACACTGAACACCACAACCGTTACCTTGTATTTTATCTCCTGAGCTGTCATCACAGCCTGTGTTTCTCTGGATCGGCCTGTGGCCTACAGGGTGGTGGTGGTGGTGGGATGGTGGCTCTTCTCTCCCTGGTCTCCAGTTGGAATGGGCTGGCGTCTGGTTCTCCCTACGCATTGTGCTGACCCACAGGAAGTCTTAGCTTCTTGTTGACTCCTACTCTCCTCCCCCGTGGGCCATGAACGGCGCTGATCACAGGAGAGGACTGGCCTCTGACTTTCCCCCAGTCAGCTCACGCATTGTGCTGCATTCGCACCATTTTTTAATGACCAGCTGACTTCAGCTTTGGAATATATTTACTCAAATTCAGTTTCCTTCAGAGTTATAGGATGAGTCAAATTATTTATTTTGTCATTAAAGAGCCATAATAGTTTGGTTTCAGGATTATTTTCATCTAAGTTGATAAAGTATTTTCTCATTGTAGATTGCATACTTGTTTTATTATATTTTGATACTTACAAAATACATACCAACGTTCTTTTGTTCAATCCTAACAGATATTATAAATTTTAAGTCTGCTTTTAATGATAGCTAATATCCATGGGTTATAATATCACTGTATTTTGAAAGATAATACATTTTACGATGAAAAAGGAGACCCATTCTATGGCATCCTCAGTTTCTCTTATAATTCTTGGCCCACCAATTTTTTTTTAAATTTTATTTTAAAGAGAATAAAACAGAAGAGGGCAGTACAGAGCAGATCAGAACAGGACAACATAGGCAACACAGTACTTTACATTAACACAACCAGAAATCAACAGTAGCTATCACAATATCTCTTATTCTGCTATAGTTGAGCATAGTTTCAAATACAATAATATCAAACATAACAAAATAGTATAAAGCCATGCAAAGAGTGAAAGAATTACAGGGCTTTCTGAACTGAATAACAGAAAACGATCAATGGGTACTATAATATCTCATTTTTGATAGAAAATTTTTGTTTAAACTATCACATATATTCAAATCCCAATAAGACACAATGTGATAGCTAGAACCAATGGTAGTACAAGAATAGAAGCATGGTAGGACTTCTAAGAAGGATGATATTAAATCAGCAATAGCTGTCATAATGTTTTGTTTGCTTCAAAACAGCTTTTCATATCATCACACATGATATAGTCAAACAAACAGAATAAAACCATTCCAACTGATGATTGAAAACATTGAAAGGCTTCAAAGCTATGAGATGGGGACTCATGCTTACCATAAAATCTTATATACTCTTATCAAATCTCATACTAGGGAGACTATACGGCATTTACACTTGTGAGTTTGGTTTATTTCCCTTAAGAGAATGGTCTCAAGTCATTTCCATTTATTTATGAATATCTCAATGTGATCATTCTTTATAGCTGAGTAGTACTCCATGACACAACTTTTTTATTCATTCCTCAGTTGATGGGCACTTAGGTTGTCTCCAAGATCTAGCTATTACAAATTGTGCTGCTATAAACATGGGTGCACATATATCACTGTGGTATGATGTCTTCAGTTCTTCTTGGAACATGCCCAGAAGTGGAATAGCGGGGTCAAATGGGACTTCCATACCCAGCTTTTTGAGGAATCTCCAGACTGACCTCCACAGTGGTTGCACCAGTCTACACGCCCACCAACAGTGTAGAAGAGTTCCTTTTTCCCCACAGCCTCTCCAACACTTGTTGTTGGCAGTCTTTTCTATCCTGGCCATTCTTTCTGGAGTGAGATGGAATCTCAGTCTGGTTTTAATTTGCATTTCTCTCATGGCTAATGATGACGAACATTTCTTCACATATTTATTTGCCATTCGTATTTCTTCATCTGAGAATTGTGTATTCATTTTAGATGCCCATTTTTGGATTGGGTCTTTGAATTTCAAGAGTCTGATTTTTTTTAATTCTTTATAAGTTCTAGACAGAAGTCTTTTGTATGAGGAACAGTCCATGAAGATTTTTTCCCAATTTGTGGGTTTTCTTTTCACTCTGCTGGAAACCTCTTTTGACATGCAGAAATTCTTTATAAGATGTGGTCCCAGTTATTGATTCTGGGAAGTATTTCCCATGTAGTTTGGTTCTTGTTCATGAATTCTCTTCCTACCCCTATATCTTTGAGATTTTTACTTACTTTGTCTTCCAGCAGTTTTAGTGTTTCTGTTTTAATATTTAGATCTTTGATCCATTTAGATTTTGGTTTAGTGTATGGTGATAGACATGGGTCTAGTTTTAGTCTTCTGCATATGAACAGCCAATTTTTCCAGCACCATTTGTTAAAGAGACTGTCATTCTTCCAGCGAGCATGTTTGGCCCCTTTATCAAAGATAAGGTGGTTCAGTGAGTTTGTGGTTGTGGTTGTATCTTCCAATCTATTCCACTGATCCTCCAGTCTGTTTTTATTCCAGTACCATACTGGCTTTATTACTGTAGCTTTGTAGTATAATTTCAAATTGGGGATTGTGATGCCTCCTGCCTTGCCTTTGTTGCTTAGAATTGCCTTTGCTATTCTAGGTCTCTTCTGGTTCCAGATGAATTTTAGGAGTGATTTCTCTAGACCTATGAGGTGTGTTAGTGGTATTTTGATTGGGATGGCATTGAATCTGTATAGTAATTTTGGGAGAATGGCCATTTTTACAATGTTTGTTCTTCCTATCCATGAACAGGGATGTCTTTCCATTTTCTGAGGTCCTCTTTGATTTCCTTTTTCAGGGTATTATAATGTTCACTGTATAGCTCTTTTATTTCTTTCGTGAGATTAATTACTAAGTATTTCATTTTTTTAGATGCTAGTGTAAAGGGTGTAGCTTCTCTTTTTTCTCTCTCAGTACTTTTGTTGTTAGTGTATAGAAATGCTATTGATTTTTGAGTATTGACTTTGTATCCAGCTACCTTGCTGAATTTATTTATTATATGTAGGAGTCGTTCAATAGAGTTTTAGGGGTCTTGTATGTAAAGTATCATGTCATCTGCAAATAATGATAATTAAACTTCCTCTTTTCCTATCTTTACTCCTTTTATTTCTCTTTCCTGTCTTATTGCTCTGGCTAGTATTTCCAGTACTATGTTGAATAGGACGGGTAAGAGGGGACATCCTTGTCTTGTGCCTGATTTTAAGGTAAAAGCTTTCAGTTTTTGACCATTTAGTATGATGCTGGCTGTTGGTTTGTCATAGATGGACTTTATCACATTGAGGTAAAGACTTCTATTCCAATTCTCTGTAAGGTTCTTATCATGAATGAGTGTTGGACCCTATCAAAAGCTTTTTCTGCATTTATACAGATGATCAGGTGGTTCTTACTTTTGGCTCTATTGATATGGTGAATTACATTGATTGATTTGCATATGTTGAACCATCCCTGCATTCCTGGGATGAATCCTGCTTGGTCATGGTGTATGATTCTTGATGATTTGCTGCATCGTGTTTGCCAATATTTTATTGAGAATTTTTGCATCTATGTTCATTAGGGAGATTGGCCTATAGTTCTCTTTTTTAGTTGGGTCTTTCTCTGGTTTTGGTACTAGAGTAATATTTCCTTCCAGGAATGACTTAGGAAGACTTGCTTACCTTTCAGTTTCATTAAAGAGTTTCAGGAGTGTTGGAATTAAGTCTTCTTTGTATTTCTTGTAGAATTCTGTAGTGAATCCATCTGGGCCTGGACTCTTCTTTGTAGACAAGGACTTAATTACATTTTCAATTTCAGTAATAGAAATAGGGTTATTCAGCAGTTTTACATCTTCCTCATCCAGCTTTGGTAGTTCATATGTATCTAGGAATCCGTCTGTTTCTTCAGTGTTATCAAACCTATGAGAGTGGAGGTTTTCAAAATAGGTGTTGATGATTTTTTGTATTTCCACTGAGTCTGTAGTAATTTCACCTTTTTCATTTCTTATTGCATGAATTTGAGTTTTTTCTTTCCTTTTTTTTAATAAGGTTGTCCAGGAGCTTATCAATTTTATTTATTCTTTCAAAGAACTAACTCCTTGATTCGTTGATCCTTTGCACTGTTTTTTTAGTCTCTATTGCATTAATTTCTGCTCTAATCTTTATAATTTCCTCCCTTCTTTTGGCTTTGGGCTTGGCTTGCTCTTCTTTTTCTAGATGTTTGAGTTGTAGCATCAGGTTGTTTATTTGTGTTCGTTCTGTCTTCCTGATGTGGGAACTTAATGCAATAAATTTTCCTCTCAGGACTGCTTTCATTTCATTCCACAAAATCTGGTAAGTTGTGTCTGTATTTTCATTTGCTTGTAGATATTGTTTAATTTCTTCTTTAATTTCCTCTGTGACCCACTGATTGCTCAAGAGTGTATTGTTCAGTTTCCATGTGTTTGTAGGTTTTTTGCAATTTCTTTAATCATTAATTTCTAGTTTCATAGCACTATGATCTGATAACATGCATGGGATAATTTCAATTCTTTTGCATTTACTTAAATATGTTCTGTGGGCTACTATATGGTCTATTTTAGAGAATGTGCCATGCACTGCTGAGAAGAAGGTGTATTCTGATGTTGTTGGATGGAACACTCTGTATACATCTATCAAGTCCATTTGTTCACAGGTGTGATTCAGTTCTGTTATGTCTTTGCTGATTTTCTGTCTAGTTGATCTGTCCCCTTGTGTCAATGGTGCTTCAAAGTGTCCTGTTATAATTGTATTATTGCTTATTTGATTTTTCATTTCTGTTAGTATTTGCTTTATATAGCTGGGTGCTCTACAATTTGGTGCATATATATTTAAGATTGTTATCTCTTCCTCTTGAAGTTTTCCCCTAACTAGTATGTAGTGACCTTCTTTATCTCTTTGGATCATTCTTGGTTTGAAATTCACATTGTCTGCAAACAGGATTGCCACTCCTGCTTTTTTTTGGTTTGCTGTTGCGTGAAGTATTGTTTTGCATCCTTTGACTTTCAGTCTATGAGTGTCCTTTTGGGTTAGATGGGTTTCTTGTAGACAGCATATGGTTGGATGTTGTTTCTTGATCCATTCTGCCAGTCTGTTTATTTTGATTGGCGAATTGAGGCCGTTTACCTTAATGATTGTAACTGTTATATATTGGTTTATTGTTGACATGTTATCATTCTGCTGTTGTGTCTTTAGCTTTCCATTCTGTTTAATTGTCTGCCTTGCTTGGTGGTTTTATCCCATGTGTCTAGAATGTCTTTCAATATTCTTTGTAGGGTTGGTTTGGTGTTCATGAAGTTCTTCAGCTGTTCTCTGTCATGGAAGTATCTTATTTCTCCATCCATTTTGAAGGACAGCTTTGCAGGGTATGTCAGTCTGGGTTCGAAGTGGTTTTCCTTTAGGATCTGAAAGACTTCACTCCATGCTCTTCTTGATTTCATTGTTTGTGTTGAGAAGTCTGCCGTGATTCTGATAGGTTTTCCTTTATAGGTGATCTGTCTTTTCTCTCTAACAGTTTTTAGTATTCTATTCTTATGGTGGATTTCCAGGATGGTGATTATTATGTGTCTGGGTGTAGTTTTAATTTGGTTATGGCTGTTTGGAGTTCTATATGCTTCACTTATCCAAATGTCAGTTTCTCTTCTCTGTTTGGGAAGTTTTCAGCTATTACTTCTGTAAATATCCTCTTGATATCAGTTTGGCTGTCCCCTTCCTTTTCATTTATCCCTGTTAATGTTATGTTATTTTTCTTTGCATCATCTTGCAGGTGTTGAATTATCATTTCCTGATTCTTTGTTATTTTTAAAAGATCTTGTCTTTCCTGCTTACTGGCTGCAATCTTATCTTTGAGGTCTGAAATTCTATCTTCACTTTTGTTGAGGTGGTTTTGGAGGCTTTCAATATGATTTTTGATTTCTTGTATATCTCTTTGAATCTGCTTTATGTATTCTGTTTGTTTCTTATAGTGTTCATTCAGGGATTCTGTCTGTTTGCTTTGTTC
Source organism: Dolichotis patagonum (assembly GCA_004027295.1). Lineage (NCBI taxonomy): Eukaryota > Metazoa > Chordata > Mammalia > Rodentia > Caviidae > Dolichotis > Dolichotis patagonum. Next base: position 55,892 of record PVJX010001179.1, on the reverse strand, counting down.
CTCTAATTTTTTAGCTGTGTCTTCACTAGATGCGTTCACTATTTCTTTCACTGTTTTTATCAATTCTTCTTTTACCTGGGCAAGTATTTCTGATTTGAATTTCTCCATAGCTTTCCCTAGTTGCATCTTTATTTCATTTGATATCATTTCAGACATTTCAGGTGTTGGGCTTCTTTTTTCCTTCTCTGTACATGGCTTCTAAGCTTTCTTGCGGAGGGCTGGAGCTTTGAGCCTGCCTTTTGGTCTTTTCTTTTGTCATTTTTCTATATTTCCTTGCTTTGAGAAGTATTCCAAAGCTTCCTCTGCATGTGTGGCGAGTTACCTCTTGCACCCTCAGTTCCTGGAGCAGCGGTGGCTCCCACACATGCTCTTGGCTCCTTCGCAGGGTCCTAACTCCCCTCTGCCAGCCCCTGGCTCCCTAAGTTGTAACGCAGATCCTGGGTGTGGTGGACCAGAGCCGTGGAACCTCGGGTGGGCCGGGCCGCTGTCCTTTGTCCCAGGCTTGTCTCTGGCAGGTTCCCTGTGGGTGAAGGGCAGCCCTATGGGTCCCAAACACACCTGGCTGAGATGCTGGTCTCCGGGAGGTTCCCTGCAGGTGAAGGGCAGGCCTACTGGTCCCAAACAGTCTGGCCGAGAGACCGTTCCCCACAAAGTTCCCAATGCAAACAGCCCAGGCCAAGCTGCTGGTTTCCAGGAGGTTCCCAATAAACACCAATGTCCATCCTCCAGGGACTTCAACATGGGTTACAAGTAAATTGCATTCCTTGAAAGCTTCAATTCCTGCTAAAATCAGCAGGGGATTAGAAAGAAGACTAAAAGAGGCAAATAGCAGACCGCCAATTCTTATTATCATTATTTTTGACTCTGTAAACTTTTATAATAGAGGAAAGCATTTTGTTAAAATTTTACTTGGCTTGTTGTCTATGTTTGGGTAAACGTATTGTCTTAAAATTCTGAGACCAACGTTCCCCTGTAAAAATGGAATAAAATATCCAAATTCCATGAACCAGAGACTCCGGAGCCATGAATATTACAGCTGATTTTTTTTCAAATAATTGTTTAGGCTACAAACTAGTACCAATCCAAAAAATTATTGCTAGTGTGCAAGGTCACTAACTTTAAAAAGGATTTAGAAAAAGTTATAGCAATATTACAGTGATTTTCTTGGAATAAAGAAAATGAAGTTGTGCTTTGAATACCTCAATTTACTTTTTGTTGTGTTTTGCAAAAATGCCCATTAGTGAGTAGGTCCATTTTGCAGAAAGTGTTCTGTGCTGCACCCCACTTCTGAGTAGCTGTTCCCCAGGCATCGCTGGCCTCCCACACAAGGCAGCGCCGTGGGCCGGGTGTAGCTCTGCGGGTAGTCACTGCCTGGCAGCGCAATGTCCTGGGTGTGATTCCTGGAAGGCAGCGCCGTGTTTACTCTTGCTCTTCCTCATTCCGTTTCTAGGACATCATTTCCATACTCAAAGTGGAAATCTGATTCTTTTCTTTTATAAAAAAGGATTCCAAGTTACCCGTTTGTGTTTGTTGCTTGGGCTTGTGCCAAAGGGCTCCGGGTACCACCCCAAGTGCCCCACACCTGTCCTACATCAGAGCACCTTTTAAAATCTGACTTTGGGAAAGCGTCCTGGTGGACACTCAGGCTGGACTTGGGTGTGTGATGCTCCTGCCTCAGCCTCCTGTGGAAGCACGAGCTGTCACTCTCACGCATTCCTCTGCCAGCCAGGCCCTGTGGCACGCGTCACTAAGCAGACTGAATCCTCTCTGCCGCCCTTGTCCACCAGCTCACAGCAGCTGTGCTCCAGTTCAGCCACCGGAAATCTGTCACAGCAGAGTTCTGCTTTGTTATATTTGTCACAGCGGAGTCCCAGCCAGCACTTCTTCCTGCTGCTTCCAAGCCACTGACAACCTTGGCGAACATTAGCATTGATCCTTCATGCTTATGTAAGTCGGATACTTTTAATTGTCAGTCTGAAGTGCGGACATTTCTCATAGCACCTACTCCATCGATAACCTAACTCTGTGTGTGTGCGTGTGTGTGTGTGTGTGCGCGCGTGTGATGACTGCCAGCTTTGAACTGCCCTTCCTTTTGTCACTGTTTTCTCAGTCTGCATGTGTCATGAGACATAAGAGTAGGAGTGTGGTCTCTTCAAATAAAATAACTCCCAGTCTGGAAAAAACTTGAAAACATACAATGAAACAGGGAGGCATGAAGGAAAACAATAAGAGATATTAAGCAAATTTGATTCTTTTTCTTGAAAAGAGTAACAGGCATTCTTAACATCACATGGATAATTTCTCTGGAGCCCTGAGGCAATTTGGAAATATCTGGAGAAACTTTTGTTAATCCTGGTTTGATACTACTGGACGGGAGCTGGTAGGACTTGGGATGCTCAGGAAATCCCACAGAACGCGGAGCGGATGCACAGAATAAAGAATTATCCAGCCTAAAGTGTTAATTGTCCCAACATCGTGAAAGGCTGTGCTGGGTAGAGTGCATCTTGGTGCTTGTGTGACTACGTAGGATAAATGACCTCTGCCCACTTTCATTAGAAAATGAATGTGAGACGCAAATCTTTATTGTGTTACTACTGACATTGCTTTGCATATTCTCTAACACGTAAAAAAATGTTAAATAACTGGATTCAATGTTTAGTAATAATTAAAGTGTTGATAAGAAGATTAAATTATTTATAAAACATTTAGAAGCTAACTGCCATGGAGCACTATCTCAATGCATAGGGTTAAAAGCAGGATTTTCCAATGACTTTTTCCCTTATATACAAGAATTATTATTTTCCATTCTCTTCTGGGGATGAGGAAATTAAAATGCAGAGTCTCGTTAAGCTGTTAATGTTTGCAGCAGTTGCAGGTGATAAAGCTGCACCATCGGGCCCGCGAGCTCAGGTCTTTAGTGCTACACTGCGCCTACCTCTCCTTTGGAAGGGGAAAGAGATCCCTCTGATGGGGCTGTTTCACTTCAGTTTAGAATACTTCCTTCTCCTTTGTACGTGTGCCCTTGGAGGTTCACCTTGAATGAATGGTGCCCTCAGAAATTCAAGTGATGGCAGAAAGGGTCTGTGATACACCCGAGCTTCACATGGGGAAACCTGAGTGAGCAGAATATTAGATACTGAAATCCTGTGTCTCATGGAGAGGTTTCCAAATGCAAAATAGATAAACGCGCTGAGATTCAGCTTACCTGCGGAGACTGCGCAGAGAGCTGGCTGCTGCGTCACTGAACGAGAGACCAACATTTAGAGCAAATAGCCGTGTAGCTGAAAGTCTGAGAAAAATATTCTCACCGATTCCATCTTGAATGTGAGGGGGGAAAAGCCCTGTTTATCTTCACTGTTGGGGAACAAAACAGCACCCTAGTACATATAATTCTCTATGCACAAAGCATAAGGAAAATAAACTACTGAAGAATAGGAAATACAAAAGAGTAAATCCTGTGTGAATGCAATTGTTTGTGTGCTAACGGAGGGGATGATATACCTTCGCATGAGATCCTCCCACTCAGTATAATATGCGTCGTCAATCCCTTAGTTTAGGAGGTGGAGAACCATTTCACCATTTCTTGATTTATATCAACATAGGCTTGTAACATTAACTTTTAGTCTGTTTGTGTCTTCATATTTTCATGTAAGTAATATATAGCAATGTGGCATTCTATACAGCCTAACATCTGCCTTTTAAATTAAGTGTTTAGGCCATTGATATTCAATGATCATTGTTAGGCTGCATCAATAATGATTCAGAGTAATGTGCTCATAAGAAAATAAGAAACATGACAAATACTTTGAGGTTGTTTAATTAGAACCATTTGACCACAGACCTGCAGGCAGCCATTCTGTCAGTTATATGATTACATGCATTTGTTTATTCATTAAATGAGTAGCTATAGAGTCATCTCCATGCCAAACACTCATCCAGTTCCAGCATAGGGAAAGAAAAACGTGAAACCCAGGCCCTTAGAAGACAGCTTTTTAGTAAATGAGAGAGGCAATAAATAAACACATAATAGGAGGTCGGCTCAAAATAAATGCTGTCTTTCCAAACTAAAATAAAACTGGGGAATTAAATGTAAATTGGGGCAAAGTGGCTTGGATAGCATAATCAGGAAAAGTCTTCCTGAAAAAAAAACAGGCATCTGAGCAAATATATAAACAAAATAAGGGGATAAGCAAGAAAACATCTGGGAGAAAGCAGGAGGAATTATGGATGCGAAAACTTGAAATGAAGGATTTAAATTTTTGTAGTGTTTGATGAAAAGAATGAAAGTGTGATTGAAGCAGAAGGAATAAGAATATTTATAGAAAATGAGATTGTAGAGATAACCAAGGACAAGCTAGGGCATAACTTTTAAAACTACATAAGGGCTTCCAGTTTGATTGTGATGGGAACCATGATACGATTTTGCTTGGCCAGTGCTAGGGTAGACTCTGCATGAGTCTGGGAAACAGGAGATACATGTTTTGAGAATGAAAGTGATTGTGGGAGAAAGGTAGCACTGCTCACACATAAAGTGGTGGTAGTAATCAATAAACAATTAATACATTGTAAAAATAGAGATCACACAATGTAGCAGGAAAAATAGAGGGGAACAAAAGCATATCATAAAATAGAAAATAGGAACATGGTGAGTTTAAACACAACTTTATTAATAATCACATATCAATGGTCTAAATATCTAATTAAAAAGACATGTCAGATTGTATAGAAGAACACCACCTTGATACATATTATTTATATGAAAATATGAAGTTGCAAACAGATTAAAAGTAAATGTTAAAGATTCTATTTTGATATGTCAGTAAAATGGCAAAATGATTGTATTAATATAAGAAAAAGTAAATTGCAAACCAAAAATATTGTCAGGAAGCAAGTGTGTCATGTTTTAAATGATAAAATATCAAGTAATGAACATAATCTAAATGTTTATGAGTCTAGAAACAAAGTGTTCATGAGAAACACAGGTCCAAGGAAAAAAGAAATAGAAAAATTCACTACTGTCATGAGTTATAAATACCTCTACCAATGTCTCATAAAGACCAAAAAAGTGAGAATAAAACTTGAACATGATTATCAAGAAATATTTATAAAACAATCCATATAACAAAAGATGAAAGCACATTCAACTGCACACTGGACACTTACCAAGACTTAAATCTATGAAGCATATTCTAGTAATGGCAGTGCATTCTCATTACAAGGAATACATTGTCTAACTACGAAGAATGAAATGAAAGAACGATTAGCAAATCATCATCAGTATCGCTATAGTCATCATCATCTTTAGAACTTGAGAAATTCAGTGGGAAATGGTCTAAAACTTGATAGACTATATATTCAGTCATTATATACTCACTATTTTTAATGGGACAAAACTAGAATCATTCCTATAATCACCAAGAACACTGTCATGATGTGTACTCTTCAGCATTGCACTAGAGGGACTAGCCAGACAAGGTAAATCAGACACATGAGAAAGGAGAACAAACAGAGCTATCCCTATAGCAACTGTATAATAATATGCTTGGGAAATTCTAAGTAATCAATGAAAACATAAACATGAATGATAAAAACTGAGTGTAGTATAACAGGACATGAAAATGCCACAAAAAAATGACAAGAAATCTCTTCCTTGCAGGAAGGGGTGAAGAGATTTGCTGAGTTATTATCCAGTAAAAGCAGTAAAACTTGGGCTGGAGTTTTAGCTCAGAGGCACAAGCACCTGCCTGGCAAGTGAGAGGTCGTGAATTCAATCCCTGGTACCAAACAACAACAACAACAACAAAAGCAATAAAATTTACTCTAAAATAGATAAACAAAAGCCTCTGAAAATCATCCTAAGGGCAAACAACAAATGAAGGCACCTCTATTCATGAAAATCAGTGGATATTTGCCAGAAAAGACAGAGGCTGTGGCATTTGAGACAAACCTCTCCTTCTCACTCCATCCAAGGTCAGCAAAAAGAGAACAGTGAGGGCAGCCATGATCTAGAGCACAGGCGCTTTCAGTTCCCAGCTCTCCCTCAGACGGCTTTCCGGGTGGACGAGCTGGACTTCACTCATCTCATCGTTCCTGCAGATGCCTGTTGCTGACTTAAATCCTGGTGGGTGTGGTCCAGAGCTGGTGGTCCCTTTTGCCCAGCTCCTGCTTGTGGAATAAAGGCTCTGCCTAGCTGTTGGTGAGCTGAGAATACTGAGTGTGTGAAGGGCTTCCCAAAGCTCAGTTTCAGGCGAAGCAAGACAAAAGGACCACGCCGCTATGAGCAGTTACTAGGAAAGACTCGCCCAGAGACAAGAGTGTGACTGTCCCCACATGCACTGCCTACTCTGGAATTTTGGTTCAGAGACTTTTCTGTGATGGAAGGAAAAGATAGAGCACTGAAAACATGCTTAGTGAAAGCGTTCAATCACAGAAGATGAGAGTATATGTGATAATGATCATCTGAACATCCAGTGTAGAGGAATTACAGAAGTACTAAGTAGGTTAGTGATCGTGTGAGGTCAGTGCCAGGATTAGCAGGTAACAGAAAAGAATATGAATTTTCCTTTCAACATGCCAAGAAAACACGTTAAATGCACTACGTGGTTTCACATGTTTGTAAATAAAAACTAATCATTCGCTCATGTATTTTGGTGAATTTCATGTGAAGTAAATAATATACAACAATACATGTAAAAATACACATATACAATAACACTGAAAAGTAAACACCATTTGTAATAGCCAGAAGGAATAATAAATATTTAGCAATTAACGAGAAAAATGTTTGAAAATTTATAGTGATTTTTTCAGTCCTTAACTTGAATAAATGGAAAAACATTCCTTATTCCTCAATAGGATGACTCATGCTTATAACAATGTAACTTGTCAAGTTAATAGATTAATTTTACACATCGAAAATGCCAAAAATATTTACTATGGCATTAAACAAGTTGATACTACAGTTCATATGAAGTTGTAGACATATAAGTATATTCAGAAAAGCTCTGAAAAGCAAATGAGTACATACTAATTTCACAAAACATTGCTATCCTTCATAGGGTCTCTACCCTTTTAAACATATGATGATGCTACGTGAATGAAAATATCACTGTAATAAAATAGAAAAAATAGTGGAATACTACGCAGCTGTAAGAAATGAGGGCGCGATCTTTGAGTTAACATGCAGCAACAGCCAGTACATTCTGGGCCCCAAGGACTGGCTGACTTTTGAGAGCCTGAGTCAAATGGACAAACGAATGAGCTCCTCCAGCAACTGCAGGGAGCTTGGATGTGGCTCACTCTGCTGTTAGGCACCAGGTGACCACGTCACCCGGCCCTGGGTGCAGCCTTGAGACACTGTTCCTCGGCCTCTTCCAGGCAGCACTGATTGTCCTGGTTGGTGAGATGCCCTGTGTGTGGTATCAGGCCGCTGTTTTGGTAACTTGCCTCACACCAGTATTAAACCAACTGGGTGATGTAAGAAAGTAAATGAACAAGGAACTGAGCAAGGGAGGAGACCTGTCTTTTTCCGTATTTATTTGTAGGAAACTGATCTAGAAAAGAATGATGAAAATAGGAAATACAATAAGGCAAAGGCCACAGGACTCATCACTGCAGGGAAAATTCTTGGGCTGACACTGTGGTTAGTGGACAAACATGACACGGGATGCTTACATTGCCTCACACAGTTTTTCCACCAGACACTTATTAACCACACAGGGAAAGGTCTCAGCTTCACAGAGGGCACAGTCCCCAAGCGATTGAAGTCTAGACCACGAGAAACCGGTGACATAGAGATCACAGGTGCTCTCCTATGTCATGGGAAAAGGACTATAATCACACTTGTCATACTAGTGCCAAATTGGTGTTGATGCACTGACATGAAAACGCTAGACAAACGGAAATTGAGACAATCTTCAAGCAACTAAAATTACTAAGGTCCTGAAAGATAAAAGACTGAAGAAATGTCACAGTTCTGGAGACTTTCAATTAAGGTAGTATGCCATATCAAATAAAAAACTTTAAATATAAGCATATTTGTAGGAAATTCAACAGAGCTTAAAGTATGTGACTAATAGCATTGTATCAATATTGAAGCAATTTCCTTGTATCAATAATTGTATTACAGCTAAGTCAGACATTAAATCCTTTAAATATTTGCATGTTTTCTGCTCATGGAAATTTACTTGAAAATTTAAAAATTAAAAAAAAGAATAAATGATATAATCTTATTAACATCAAGGAAGCAGAATATTACAGGAAAAGAAGATGTAAAATCGGAATGACCGATGTACTCACGAGGAAAAGCAAAGGAATTTTACTCATAAAAGATCATGTAGATATGACAGAACAAAAACAATCATATAGCCATATAAGTTAAGACTGTGACATTTTAAAGTCACTGTGTTATGTAAATAGAATGAATTCGGTTCATAAGAATGGTGCAGCACTGGAGTTTTGAACCATGCTGTTATAAACGGAAAGTGATAAAATGAAAAGATAAGAAAAGAAAAGCAGTGCCAGCTTTTCTTAATGCGATATAAGAAACATACACACAAAGAACAGAGAGAAAATGAAACTATCAAGAAAAATCCAAAGACATATTCTCCATCTATTGAATATTAAGTATGTTTTGGATTGAAGATTTGCACTGGTATATAAGGCTAAATAAGTGAAATGACTGACTAATAGGAAAACTTTGGGATATTTTAGAATTCCAAAGGCAAAGAAAAAATTGTAAAATAACCAGGAGAGAAAAAATAACAATTTAGAAAGAAATAAAAATCACATGGGCATTAGGTATCTTAGCAGCAGTATTTAGTGAGTAGAAGAAATTATGGAAGACCTGAGGAATACTCAATTTTCTATGGTAAAATAGTTTTGGATCTGCATTCTATACAGCTATATTTCATCAAAACTAGAGATGAAAGGAAACATACTTTTGGGAGTTTCAATACTATCTTTGGGTCAAGAAGCTTTCTATGTTACAGCAAGAAAAAAAGCAGACGAGAAAAGAAAAAAACTCATCTTCAAAATAAAAGTGTCCAAAATATGAATATTGTACATGGGACACAGAATCTGCTGAGAGAAACAGCGTCCGTTTCAGCTGGCTCCAGGGTTTTGACAAGCAAGGTAGAAAGGAGGAGTGATCGTTCCAACATAAAACAGTGAGTCAACACAAAGCAAAAACTCCAGTGCTACAAATAGGTTAAAATACATCACTAATCACAATAACAAGTAAAGAAACAGATTTAGAGGAATACGTGAATTTGTAAAAGCAATGATTAATACCCTCATGAGAATAAGAGAAGATAGTAATTTTCTGTTGAAAATGTTTGGGAGAAGGGAAATTTGATGTAGTAGAGTTTTTGTTTTCTGTTTGGGTAACTGACTTTTCCTTTCTGCCTCTATATATTGAGAAAATAAAAACACACATTTACACGTGCTAAAGTGTTAAATTACCTGAATGATAGAAATACCATAATACTATACTCATTTTTTTTACATCATATGAAATTTTACAAAAAAGAAGGTCAGTTCGCAAGGGTGTGGCCTTATGAAGCGGAACCTTCACAGGGCCGGCTGATGACCGGCACTTTCTCCTGAGCCGGTGCCCCCAGAGCAGCGCAGACCCGCGGGGAGCCCTGAACCTTCTGAGTCATCAACACCAGTCCCTCACGGCAGGAGGAGCGCAGCTCTGGGGCCGGGGCTCTTGGGCCATCTGCGGGCTCCAGGCAACGTGTTGGTAAGGTTCTTTGGAGTTAGTGCGTTGGATGTTAGTTCTTGAACTTTGCTTTGGAATGCTTTGAATCAATCAGAAAGCCACAGAAACATCTTAGTACTGGCGTAGAGAATTCTTTTTTCTGTACAATCCGAATGTGTGTCAGTGACCTGATACCCAGCGTGCCCCCACTTTTTACCATATATTTTTAAACAAATAATGGTGTCTTCATATAAACATCAAAATAAATATTAGGAAATTAATATTGGATCGCCAGTCTTCACACCCTTTTGAGTTTTACTGTCTAATAAATCCTATCAATAATTTCTTTACACTTCAGAAGCACTTATCTTGCTTACGGGATCTGTTTCTTTCCTGCTCCTCAGTCTGGACCGTTGTTGCAGTCTTTCTCAAGGTTTGTGTGCACTGATACCTGGAGATTGAAGGGCAGATGTTTTTATAAACGGCCCTCGATGCTGTTCCGAACTGTGGGCTACGTGCCGATGAATCTCGGATTGGGTGTATTTGGCAGAAGTTTTACAGGTGTGCTGTGGTTCTTTCCACTGACCCGGTCTGCTCCAGAACACTAAGCTGGTTCCATTCCTGACTGTTAGCTATGCAAAATCCTTACTGATCACTTCTGCTCAGATCAACTGATGTCAGCCAGGATTCTCTATTGTGAACGTTAAGCTTTTGTGCCTTGTAATTAAAAGAGGAACCACAGAAAGATATTTTACCCTAACATTCAGTTCCTCACCAAGCTTTCAATGAATTTGTTTACTTCTATTTGTATTAATACATGGATTGCTATTTTGTTAAATAGGCTATAATGATAGAAATGAATAATAATAGTTATAATTATTTTAATTATAACTATGACTTGGCCAGTAATCGGGTGCTCTATCATTGATAGAGCTCTATCAGTGATAGAGTGGCTTTATCATTGACTGTGCACATTCTTAGGTCCCGTGAAAGGACACAGTTTTCATTTCATTCGTGGCACTGGCCTGGACTTTCCTCTTGGGCCACGGTGTGGGTCTCTGGATGGCGCGTGGAGCCGTCTGTGTCCTGTCCCCACGTCCTGGCCAGCTCGGTTTTGTTCATGCTCATTTCCACACACACATCAGCGGCCACGTGCTGCCGGTGACAGCCATGGTTTCCGTCCCATAATGAATAACAGGGGCACGACTCAGGTCTGCAGTTTCTCTGTTTCTCCATGTCCTTTCTTTGCATTTGCAGCTTGTTTTTTAGGACAGCAGGAAAGCAGCGCCTTGCTGCCCGGCGGAGTCTGCCTCTGTGCTGGTCTCCGGCCTGTGCGTCGCCCCGACCTGGACTCCCCACGCTGGAGCCGCTCCCCCCACACCGATCCCCTCCCTACCCCTAAAGTCACCTTTACCGGTGATTCTTCGGACACCTCCACCATTCACTTCTTATCTCTTACTTTTCCTACCCACCCCACTTGTTTTCAAAGCTGTTATAATAAGGAAATGCAACTATACCTGTAAACCTCACTTATAAACTTCGAAACTAGGGAAGCATCTAAACCGATAGCCAACAATCACCTGAAAAATAAAATCTCCTATGACAGAAGATTCTGTCACACACAGCTCGAAGGCAGAGCTGATCAATTTGCTTAGGAGCAAACATGGCATCTTACCTGAATCATGACTTCCTAATCATGCATACATAGCTCAAATGTTTATTTATCATTAAATTCCTCAATATAATCATATTGGCTAACAGTACTGTTTGCATTTAGTTTAGGGTGTATATTATTTTGTTGGTTTTATGGAAATAGTCATGAAATATTCACCCTAATCTTGGTTAGCAAAATCAGTAGCTAGCATTGCCTAAATTTAAGACGTTAGTACTAGTATGTCACTAAACAATGAGGCAAACACTGTGGAATTAATAGTTTAAAAATCTAAAACCTTTGCCTCTAACTGCCACATAGAGGTGATGGCATAGAGACTGGGCAGATGTCAGGGATTCATAACATGTAAAATTTGCTTTTTGTATGATATGCAGGATTTATTTTCTAAACATAAAAAAACGGTATGTTCAAGTTAAGTAAATGTTAAACGAATTTTTAAACAGCCTCATACCAAGCAAGCACTATGTCTTATTTTAGATGCCAATATGCCTGAGCTATGAAGCCCTCACAGTTTTGTTCAAGGCCATCTTGTACGGAAGATCATCGTCCTTGGTCCCCCACTCTGTCACTGCCCGTCCTGTGTTTCCATGCATCCTTGCTGCATCACTGATTAGATCAACTACGTCACTCTACCTTTCCAAACGTAAGTTTAGCACATGCCTGTCCTTGTAATTTAATCACTGTTTCTGTTGGCATGTACCTTTTGTGAGAGGATTTCAAGAACTCTTTTAATTTTCTAAGCATTTCATTTCAATCACTAAATTATTCATCCTACACTAGAAATCTGCAAATACCTTATTTCTGTAGGGTCAAAAACTAAATCCAACTGGATCTTTGATTCAAGGCTGGATGTGTTAAGTTTACATAGCTTGAGTTTTTAAGTGGAATGGATGGCCTGCCTAAACTAGGAAGGCCAGCAAGACTCTGCTGTGCATCCGGTTACCACTCTGTTACACAAAGCCTTGTACAAATGTTACTCAAAGGTGAAGGACCAGGAACATTTCCATAACACATGGTCGTAAACACACATATTTGATTATTACATGTTTTTCACCGTGCTAATATTTTCAGAGGATGTGAAAAGCAGAGTCAAATTGTGAGAGGGAGAAAAATCTATCAGCAAATCATCTCTGATTAGAATAGATATTCATAGAAATTAAGTGCTCCTAAATTTGTTGTAACACAACAATAAACTTGTGTTATAACTTGTAACTTGTAAACACAATAAACTTGTGTTATAACACAAGTTAGTGAGAAGAACAATGAATAGGACTTAAATGTTACATCTCCCAGCAAGTTCTATTGCCAAGAAAAAGTTGTTTAGCCCAGCTATGCCTTGATCTCCTCACTCAATATGAAAGTCTGAGAGTGGATGTGTTCCGTTTTGCTGTTCCCAATACTAATAGAAATCGCTCTACGTCTCCCAACTAAAAGTCATAATAAAGCATTATTAATCATGAAACTTATGTGTTGAAATATATCTAAATGCAAATGTGAAGTAATCACACTTTTTTTACTTCTATGACAAACTTATTTTCAGGATTTAGAGCCAAGTCATAATCAATTTCATGTCAGTAGTCACAGAGGCACCTCAGCTGAGAAGTGACAGCCTCAGAGTGAACCAGTTAGGTATTAATGTTCCAGCCCCATGTTTTTCATGTATGATCCTAATGACATTTATTTCTATAAGAGACCAGGTGGATTATTACCATATTGTTTCTGTTACTCAGAGTCTATCCTAAAACACAATAGGATACCGCACTTTGGAAAGAGAAGATTTACCAGTAAGGAATATTCAGGTTGCTTTATGAAAGGAAATTATTTTGCACATAGCTACATACTATTAGGGGTAATGTGAGTAAATCATTTCACATGTGTACCTAATTGTGAGCAGGATGTATTATTATGTTCCTCAGTAGGTAACAATTATTTTGAATAGCCACATATGTTTAAAAAAGATGTTGGGGTGGCCTGGGGATTTAGCTCAGTGGCATAAGTGCCTGCCTGGCAAGCGTGAGGTCGTGAGTTCGATCCCTGGTACAAAAAAAAAAATGTCGGGTAGTGTGTTTGCTGAGTGCCTTTGTGTGCAAGGCAGTTGTTCATCAACTATTGTATGCCACACTGGCTTCCAGAATAATCATTTGGAGAACATTTTAGAATACGAAATTTGAAGTTCAATTTGCTATAAAGATGAGCTACCACAAAAAGGGAGTTAAAACCAGGGGTGGCTGATTCCAAGCCCTTTGCGCTCTCTTAGCCACGATGAGCTTTTCTACTCTGTGAAATTTGATATGATTTTTATATATTCCTACCCTGGTGAAACTGGCAAACCATGAAAACCCAAGGAGCACATGCTCCGTTGGGAATGAAAAGGTAGGCTACAGAGAGCTGCAAGTTGCGTTGTGGATTGTACTGTCACAAAGGTAAAGGAACCACAAAGCACAGTTAACTAGTCTCCGGGGGCATGTCTGATCACAGACAGCTCCATTCCTGATGATTCATGAAGAGTCAAGTGAAGTTTTCCTGCTTCATCTCTGCAAGCTCTCAGACCCACTTTCCTGTTCAATAAATTGAGCTACTAAGTCTATGGAAAGCAGTAAGTATATTGGGAGTGTTGTCATCTATTATCCTCTACGGCTGCAGATAAAGTGTGGCTGGAGTGTTCGCTGGCTTTCCAGTTCCTCAGGGAATGACTCATGGCTGTTTCTGTGTGTTTGAAATGGATATACCCAAAAGAAACAAACAAAAAAGACAATTCTGTGAGAAAAGAGGGTGTAAACATATGAATTACATTTACGGTCTCAACACAAGGTACATAGGAAATAGTGCTTACAGTATCATAAGAAATACCATCCTCAAAGGTTGCATATTTAGTATCTTTAGAGCAATTTATTTATTAGATAGTTATTTCCTACTGTTTATAAACTTTTTTGAAAAGAAGAAAGTACTTGAAGATACACTAATTACTTTAGGAGTATGACTTAAAGTGCACAAGAAATTTTAGAAATTATCAACTGAAACTATAACCAATAGATACAGCAAGTTTGATACATTTTAAGTTAAAATTCATATAGAAAATCATAAGAGATATGACAGATAAAAATTTGAGATCAGCAAAGCTATAGAACACAAAACAACAGATTACTTGCATTTCTCATAGTCTCAGTGATAGTGTACAGTCAATGGCAAAATTAAAAACACAGTAAAACTTACAACCAGCCAAGCTAAATGAAACACTGAAGCAGAAACTTAAAAACATGTGTGTAATTTATGTGGTATGATAAAAATGCAGTAAACATTTAAATGAAAATTTACTGTGGAAAAGACATTGTCATTCATCCCCCCTGAATACTTCCTTTCCTCCTGTCCCACTTATCCTGTCTTTGTTCTGAAGCAGTTCTCAAAGTCCACTTTCTTGAGTGTCTTTAGTTGTCTGCTGTGGCTTTCTTGATGCCTGAATTGATTGAAAATATTTTCACAGCCACGCTGAATTTGGGGATCGGCAGAGGTCCTGGTGGCTCACAGATGACAACTTCCAGCCTCAACCCTATGGGATAGGGCAGGGCAGCTCTCTGAGGGCTCTTTTCTAAGGCCCTTGAGTCCATACTTAAGGACTCATTTCCCTGATCTAATTGGTCGCCTAAAAGTCCTACCTCATAATAGCATTACACCTGTGAGTAAAGTTCAGCAATTGAGTTCTGGGTGTCCACAATCATTCCAACCACAGAAATATATAAACAATTCTCAAAACTCAACAGTAAAGAATTCTCAAAACTCAATGCATTTTAAAAGAGACATAAATGTGTCTTTTAACACTTCACTAATAGATGTGCATAGATGGCAATAAACACAAGAAAGAAGTAAAAAAAGTGCCATTGTTGCCTAAGAAACAGCAAATTAAGATCAACAGGAGACATCCTCACATGGGGCTCAGAGTGGCTTTTTGTCTTAAAGTGACCACATCACGTGACCACATCACATGTGAATCACTTGGTACTACTGGGAAGATAAAATGGTACCGCCACTCCTGAACCAGTTTGGCAGTTTGTTCTTAAACTAAATATGTAGTAGTATGATATAAGGATTCAGTTATCCCTGAGAAATGGAAAGTAATATTCACATATAAGACTGAACCTGGTTATAAGAACTTTATTTCTGATCACTGAAGTGTAGAAAGAGTGCAGATGTCTTTTAACAAGTGAACGATTGAACAAACTGTGGTACATTTATGCCATGAAAACGTCTTCGGCAACCCTGATAACAGGCGCTAAGACGTGGAGCCTGAGGGGCCCTCAGTCATCCTGGGAAGGCAAAACGGTAGGTCCTCTCTGAGAGACGGGTCTGCGCTTTCTTGCAAGACTAAGCATACTTTACACATATGATCTGCAATCATCTCTTGGTACTTGAAGAATTTTCAACTTATTTTCAAACAAAAATCTGCCTACAATTATAGTAGCCACATTGATAGTAGAAAAACTTAAGGCAAATCAGATGTCCTTCAGTAACTAATAAATAGGTAAATTCTGGTAGGTCCAGGCAATGGAGTATTACTCCGAACTAAAAAAAGTAATTGTGTCTTGAAATGACACAGAAGATTCTTAAATGCATACAAAATGGAAAAAAAGCTAAGTCCAAAAGGCTACATATCATATAATTCTATCTGTATGAAATTCTGGAAAATTAAAGCCAAAACAGGATGGTAATTACTTTGCATCAGCAACTGTCTCCTAGGTCACAAATTATTCCATTCTAGGCATTGTGCGAATCAGTTTTGTCAGTCACCTACTTTTGGGGAAACCATGTGAAGGTAGATCCTTTAGTAAAATGCATACCTTTTCTGATTCTTTGCAGAAGGAATCGAAGCTATGTAGCTTCTGTGATTTGATGAGAGCCGTCGTAATGCAGTGACTGCAGTGATTTTACCTTCATCCACGGATCTCTTTTCAAATGTCACGGAGGCATGCCGGGCAAGGCTCCCCGAGGTGTTTTCATCCTCTCCCATTTCTCTCCCCCGTTTCTCAGCTTAATGGCTTCTATGACTAGCTGAGGACCATTTCATATTTCTTCTTCGGAATAGTTACTGAGTTTCTACACTCGAGAACTGCCCCAGTCCAATCTTATCTACAGCTCATGTCTGAAGTTTCCTGGCTGTCATTTGTCATTGTGAGGCAGGGAAGGAGATCATAGCGGAATAGTGGCGGTAAAGAAACCTGGATGACAAAATGCACTTCTGCATCTACTAAACTGTTAACGCTATGTAGCACGGCATATTCCAACAAAGTTGTCATGAGAAACTGATCAAACCAAAGAAGCAGAATGCTTCTGTGAGTGAGATCACTACCACAGAATAACCCAAGTAAGCCCTCTGCTTTCACTGCTCTTAGTCAAGTTAAAGTCATCAACCTGGGGTATCCATTATTAGTCTGACGCTAGCTTTATGATAGATAGCATCTTTGATATAGGAGTTAAAATACCAGTTGGCCAGGTTCCTTTGCAGAAATTTGAAGTCCACTTTTGCTGAAAACACCTGGGCCTGCAGATGGTGACTAAAATTGGATAAAAGGCTTGGTGTATCTCTGTCTGTACCGTCTTCAGATTTCTGTTGTTTTAACTGTTAGATCAGGTTCCTCTGTACTCTGAACCTAGATATGTTTATCATGTAAAGTCTTTAGTCCAATACTGTAATATATGATTATCTTGGCCTATTGAGCATTGGAACGGGTATGTATTCTCTTTTCCTTTCTCTCTCCCCTCTTTTCTGGCCTCATCCTTGTGCTTCTTCAGAAGCCACAAAACCCCAGGCACCTGATGGTCTTTGGCCTTCGCAGAGAACCAGACCCACAAGCTGCGATGTCTTGGGAGGATGGCGACACTACATACACAAAAGTGCAGCAACCTGTGCAGCAGGATGGATGTGACCACCTCACAGTGAAACACACCACACGGGAAAACACCTTTCGGAGCCATGCCCCTGGCCAGTGGGAACCAGTGGGCTTTAACCCACCCCCAGGGAATCAATCATAGCTGCTCCCTTGTTTCATGAGCAGCAGCTCTGTCACTCTCGGGACTAACTGAATTCAGTTGAACCCTCTCCCTTTGATGTAATATTTGGCCCAATCTTATCTCTATTGTTTTTTTGTGTCAAAAGATCTTGATTTCTACTATGAATATACCCCTAACTGAATTAGATGCATTTGAGTACAATTTAAACCATAGACAAGAATTATTTTTGAGTTGATAGTCCATTGAACTGTAGGAATGGAGACAGAATGAATGAACAGATTATAATTCAATTTAGGAGACTACTCTGAGCATAATATAAAAATCAGGCAGGAAGACATTGAGGCTCGAGGCACAAAGAGAGAACAGAGCCTGCGTGGCGATGCAAGCAGGAGCTGATGGAAACTGAGGAGGGTGGGGGGGACAGCAGTGTGCTGTGGTGTCAGTCAAACGTTGTAAAAGTATGTTATGTGCAAAGTAAGTCAGCTTTCTCAACTGATTAAAAATAGAAGGCTTTGGATGCATATTAATGATGTTAATAATTATAAATGTAAAAAGATAGGGAGAAAAGAGACTGAAAGCCCAAATTGAAGGCAGTGATACTCATCAACATAGACAAAGGTACAAGCAATGCGATTCCCACAAATAAATGTCCCGTGATACGTTCTACATGTATGTCTTGGCCTTTCTGACTTTTCCATAAAAATGTGAGGCTTTTCTATTCTATGCTCAGGAAAATAAGATCTTTGTAGAAAAAAATCAATTTTACCACACTGAAAAGCAAGTAGTCCCGTATCAGGAATGTAAGATCGGTCAGAAACAGAGCTGGGATGTAGCCGCAAGTGGGGATAAACACTCAAGTACAGAGAATCACAGTGAGTGAGATAAAATTTGCATAGGAATTACCCGCCACTTTTTGCACAACCCATAAACTACGTATATGAAGTGCAGCTCTAAGGGCTGCTGAAATAGAGTAGCTGTGAAGATCAGGTGCGCAGAAGTGTCTTCAGAACTGAACAGTGCAAGAAAGGGAATGCTCAGGATTCAGGATCTCCAAGTGCAAGGAGCTCGGTAAATACCTAATGTTTTTACTGAAAAACCAGAAAGGCCAAGATCTAAAACCACAGGCAAAAATTATACAGACCATATAATGAAGCCTGAAACCAGAGAGTCAAGATAATTTTCCCAAGTAAGGAGAAGTTACTTTCAAGAATAGAAACTTTCATAGTCCTATAAAATTTCATTCATAATTTTATCTCTGACCTCCAACAAGAAATTATAAGGTGCAATAAAATCCCTACTGTCGACTGACTGGAAATCAATAAAAGAAGTGCCGTGAGAATTACAAGTGAAATGTGGAGAGAAAAACATTAAAATAACTGTTTTAAATATAATAATAGAAATATAAGAAAAGATAGACATAGGGGAAGAAAATGGAAGTTTTAATAGAATATTTAGAACTATGAAAGGCAATAACTCAAAATCTCAACTACACAATATCTGAAATTAGGACATATTACAAGGATTTAACAACAGAAGATATGATTAATAATATTGAATCCAGACCAATCTAAAGAACCCAAATTTATAGAAATCATGATACTTGGGATTGTCGGCCTTGCCTCACAGACCTAGGGGTCAGAGGGGTTGTTGGTCACCCTCCCCCCACACCCCAAAAGACGACAGTAGCCCACACACAACTAGTGACACTTCAATGACCTGTAAAACCTTGGTGGGCAGGTGGGAGCTTCAGCACCCCTCACCCACACAGAGGACCTCAGTGGGCTTGTGACACTGTGTTGAGTGTCTCCTGCTAACAGAGGAACTTGGTGGGTAAACAGGAGCAGCAGTGAACTCCTCCCCAGTTGTAGGACCTTGGTGAGTTTAGCAAGAGTGTGGGTGATTACCTCCTCCATACAGAGAACACCAGGTGGGTTGGGAAGAGTGCCAACAAGGCCTCCTCCAACCCGGAGGAAATCAAAAGGGCCTACGAGACATCCAGTCACACAGTAGGGCCCCAGCTGAGGTGCACACTACAGCCAGGTAGATCTGGCTGCCTGGAACAGGCTGAAGCCATAGTAACAGTAGGAACTAAGGGTTGACTTACACCAATACTCCTAGGCTAGTCAGCCTAGGAGGAATGTAGCACTCACCCCACACGCCCTGCAGAAGGATTTCAGGTGACTGACCCCCTTCATTGTGGGACCCAGCAAATGGAAAAACATTAATCACACAGTAGGACCCCAAGACACACACAATGGACAGTTGAGACTAGAGGAATTGAAAAGACCAAAATATTAACCCAAGAGGAGAAAATGACAAAAGGAAAAAGCAAAATGCAATCTCAAACAACCAGTTAATCAGGAACAAGTACAGGTAACATTGAAATAGAGGACATTAAAAATCACCTGAAATTTCTGAAAAGATAGCAAGTGAAAGAAACACACAAATCCATGAGGATATAGAGGAAATCAGATTAGAAATAATCTCTCATATAAAGAAAGAAATGACAACTTTAATGAAAGAGTTGCTCAGCATAGCTAAAGAAGACATAGATTAAAAATAAAACTACAGGAGCATGGGAAAATGATGGAAACCTTGAATGAACAATACAGAAAAGAAGGAGAATGCATGAAACAAATTTAAAAAGATATCCAGGAAATTAAAAATTCTGTTGAAAGCTGGCAAATTCGTTTGAATGAAACTGAGGATAGAATTTCAGGCTTTGAGGACAGGATCGCAGCTAGCAATCATGAAAGGAAATATCTTTTAAAAATAAGATGACAGCATGAAATGACAATTCAATAGCTTCAGCATGATGCGAAGATAAACAATACAAGACTAATAGGCATTAATGAAGATGCAGGAGTCACTGCAAATGAAATTGATAAAATATTCAAAACAGTAATAGCAGAAAATTTCCCAAACATGGGGAAAGAATCAGATATACAAATAAATGAGGCATACAGAATGCCAAACAGTCATAACCAAAATAAATCTACACCCAGATATATAATAAATAAGTCCCCAGAAATTCAGCATTAAAACAGAATACTAAAAGCTGTTAGAGAAAAGACACAACTCATCTATCAAGGAAAGCCTATTAGAATCAGAGCAGACTTAGCACAAACCCTCAAGTCAAGATATGCTTGCAGCAAAGCATTTCAAGCCCCAAAAGAAAACAACTTTCAACTCAGATTGATGTACCCTGAAAAACTTTCTTTGAAAATTAATGGAGAAATAAGATACTTCCAGGACAAAGAACAACTCAAGAAATAAATGTCCACCAAACGAACTCTACAAAGAGTACTGAAAGACATACTACATAGAGATAAAAATGACTACAGTTTCCAGGACAACAACAGAAAGAAAGTATCAGACAAAGCAAGCAACTGAACAAGAGGGAAAAGCAGGAAACCAACAACAGGAAAATAACATGACAAAGGTGTATCTGTTATAGCCATCAATGCAAATGGCCTCAATTCACTAATTAAAAAAAATAGGTTGACAGAATGAATCAAGAAAGAGCATCCAACAACATGCTGTATAGAAGAAACACAGTTTCTCAAAAGGAAACTCATAGATTAAAAGTCAAATGTTGGAAAACAATATTCCATGTGATAGGAACTGAGAAAAAAGCAGGGGTAGCTAGTCTGTTTGCAGGCAATGCAAACTTCAAACCAAAAGTGATACAAAGAGATAAAGAAGGTCACTACATACTTGTTATGGGAAAAATTCAAGAGTCAGAGATAACAATCATAAATATACATGCATCAAATACAGGAACACCCAACTATATCAGATGAATACAAATGGACATGAAGAACCAAATATGCATACTCAATTGTAATGAGAGATGTAAATACCCCATTATCACAAAGA
The DNA here is from genome assembly GCA_004027295.1 of Dolichotis patagonum. NCBI lineage: Eukaryota > Metazoa > Chordata > Mammalia > Rodentia > Caviidae > Dolichotis > Dolichotis patagonum. The sequence continues at coordinate 34,635 of PVJX010001179.1, read as the reverse complement.
GATCGGTCAACTAGACAAAAAGTCAGCAAAGAAATAACAGAAGTAAATAGAATCTGTGAATAAATGGACTTTGTATATTTTTACAGAGTGTGCCACCCAACCATATCACAATACACATTCTTCTCAGCTGTGCATGGGACATTTTCTAAAATAGACCATATATTAGCCCATAGAACATGTTTAAGTAAGTGCAAAGAGATAGAAATCATCCCATGCATATTATATGACCATAGTGCAATGAAATTGGAAATTACTGGCAAAAGAAACTGTAAAACCTACATAAACACATGGAAACTAAGTATCAACCTCTTGAACAACCAATGGGTTACAGGTGAAATTAAAGAAGAAATTTAACAATACCTGCAATTCAATGAAAATGCAGATACAACACACTGAATTCTGTGGAGCACAATGAAAGTGGTTCTCAGAGGGAAAAATGTAGCAATGAATTGTCACATCAGGAAAACACAATAAGCACAAATAAATAACCCAGTGCTACACCTCATGCTTCTAGAAAAAGAAAAGCAAGTCAAGCCCAAAGCTCATAGATAGGAGGAAAGTATAAAGGTCAGAACAGAAATTAATGCAATTGAGACTAGGAAAACAATACAAAAAATTAATGAATCAACGATCTGGTTCTTTGAGAGAATAAACAAAACTGATAAATCTCTAGCCAACCTTATCAAGAAAAAGAATGGAAAAGCTCAAATTCATACAGGTAGGAATGAAAAGGGTGAAATTACTACAAATTCCATGGAAATTCAGAAGGTCATGAGTATCTACTTTGAAAACCTTTACTCACAAAAGGTGGAAAACACAGATGAATTGGACAGATTTCTAGAAATGTATGAATTACCAAAGGTGAATCAAGAAGATATAAAAACTTTGAATAACACAGTCTCAGCTACTAAAATTGAAAATGTGATGAAAACTTACCAACAAAGAGAAGCCCAGGTCCTAATGGATTTATGAAAGAATTTTATAAGAAATTTAGAGAAGATTTAATGTCAATGCTCCTCAAAATCTTTAATGAAACTAAAGTAAAGCAATTCTCCCTAACTCATTCCTGGAGGTGCATATTACTCTGCTACCAAAACCTCAGAAAGACCAAACCAAAAAAGGAGAACTATAGGTCAGTCTTCCTAATGATCACTGATGCAAAAATTCTCAATAAAATACTTACAAATAGAATGCTTCAAATCATCAAAGAGATCATACATCATGACCAAGTGGGATTTATCCCATGAATGCAGTAATGGTGTAACATACTCAAATCAATAAATGTAATACACACATCAACAGAGCCAAAGACAAAAATCACATGATCATCTCAGTAGATGCAGAAAAAGTTTTTGGTAAGTCCAATACTTGTTCATGATAAAATCCCTACAGAAACTTAGAATAAATGGTATCTACCTCAATCTGGTAAAAGCCATCTATGACAAACCAACAGCCAACATTATACTAAATGAACACAAACTGAAAGCTTTCACTCTAAAATCAGGAACAAGACAAGAATGTCCACTATCACCACTCCTATTCAATATAGTTCTGGAAATATTAGTCAGAGCAATCAGACAAGAGGGAGATACAAAAGGAATAAGGACAGGAAAGGAAGAAGTTAAATTATCACAATTTGAAGATGACATGACACTCTACATAGAAGACAACAAAAACTCAATTAAAAGACTACTAGAGGTAATAAGGAAATTCAGCAGTGTAGATGATTACTAAGTCAGCACTCAAAAATCAATAGCATTTCTGTACACAAACAACAGACTCACTGAGAAAGAAATTATGGAAATGACAGCTTTCAAAATAGCATCCAAGACAATGAAATACTTAAGAATCAACCTAACAAAGGATGTAAAATCCTATGTATTGTAAACTATAGTACTCTAACAAAGGAGATTGAAGAAGATGTCAGAAAATGGAAGGATATTCCTTTGCTCTTGGTTAGGAAGAACCAACATTGTGAAAATGTCCATACTCCCAAAACTGTTATACAGATTTAGTGCAATTGTAATCAAAGTGCTAATAACATACCTTACACTTCTAGAGAAAATATTCCTAAAATTCATTTGGACACTGAAGAGACCTAGAATATCAAAGGCAATCCTGGGCAACAAAGGCAAGGCAGGAGGCTTCTCAATCCCTGACTTGAAATTATACTACAAAGCTACAATGATAAAATAAGCATGGCAATGGCAAAAACAAGAACAGATCTGAGGGTCAATGGAACAGATCAGAAGATGCACCTAAAAAGACACTCAGCAACCTTATTTTTGACAAAGGGGCTAAACATGTTCACTGGAAGCAGGATAGCCTCTTTAATAAATGGTGTTGGAAAAATTGGCTCTCCACATGAAGAAGACTGAAACTAGACCCATGCCTATCACCATACACTAAACTAAAGTCAAAATGGATCAAAGATCTAAACATTAAAACAGTAACACTGAATATACTGGAAGACAAGGTAGATAGAAATCTTGAAGACATAGGAGTAGGCAAAGAGTCCATGAACAAAAGACAAACTGCACAGAAAATACTTCCCAGAATCAACAACTGGGATCTCTTCTTATTAAAAAGTTTTTGTACTTCAAAAAAAATCACCAACAGAATGAAGAGAAAACCCACAGAATGGGAAAGAATTTTAGTCAGCTGTCCCTCAGACAAAGGACTTATATCTGGAACATAGAAACAAATGAAAAACATCAGACCACCAAATTCAAAGACCTCATCCCAAAATGGGCATCGGAGATGAACATGCACTTCTCAGATGAAGAAATACAAGTCGCAAAGAAATATATGAAGACATATTCAACATCACTTGTCATTTGACAAATGCAAACTAAAACAACATTGAGATTCCATCTCACTCCAGAAAGAATGGCTGCCATCAAGAAATCAACCCATACCAAATGTTGGCGGGACTTTGGCAAAAAGGAACCCTTCTCCATTGTTGGTAGGAGTGTAGACTGCTGTAACCACTGTGGAAATCAATGTGTAGATTCCTTAGAAAATTAGGATTGGACGTCCTATTTAATCCTGCTATTCCTCTTCTGGGTACTTTCCCAGAAAAAATTGAAAATGTCATGCCACAGTGATATAAGTGTACCCAGGTTTATAGGAGCACAATTTGTAATAAGTAAATCTTAGAAACAACCAAAATGCCCATCAACTGCTGAATGGATAAAAAAGATGTGGTATTTTTATACAATGGAATATTACTCAGCTATAAAGAGGATAATCTCAAGGCTTTTATAGGTAAATGGAGGTAACTTGAGACCATACTCATAAGTGAAATAAATCATACATTTATAAATATCATATTGTCTCCCTAGTATAAAAATTTAAAAAAATAAAAATCTGAAAGAGTAATAAGATCCAAAATATACAATATATATTGCAATAATGAAAGAGAAAGAAAGTGATCAAAATGACAGAGGTTACTGGGATAGGGGAAAGGAAAAAAGGAAAAAAGAAAAATATGTATGCTGGTAAACATATATAAAAGTATGTGTATATATGCTAGATAGATAAGTATATTACCAATCTCTGTTAGTTCATCAAAAAGAACATTTTGTGCTGTCATTGTTTGATTGATCACTTTTATGCCTAGATTTTATAACCTCAACAACTAATTCTGAGATAACAATACACAATATATTAACTAGCATTAATTCCCTTTTTTCTTCTTTTTCAAAATTCTGAATCATTTCTATCCTTTTTTTCTGTTTTGATTTTTAAAATAGAAAAAGAAATCACAGTACTAGAATATATATCAAATTTTAGCATAAAAGGGAGATTTATGAAATGTTGGAAAATAACTTTTATCCTACCTAGATGTCAGTCACATGGGTATAGATGCATCTTAAAATCTATTGAGCTCGGCAGTTAAAATCAGTATATTTATGTTAACGAAATAGGTAATAACATAACAAAAAGGAAAAATTGCTCTGAACTTATTTCCCTCTCCTCCCTCTCCACACACTCCCATCTCTACTCCTCACCTTGGCATCACTTTCAGTGAAAAGTCACCTGCTCTTTTGTTTTGTTCTTTTCTTCATTTGGTGACTCAAAACCACTGAATAAATAAACATTTTGTTTGTTTTATTTTGTTTTCCTAAACAATCCAAAATGTTTCTTTTTCCTTGTACATGAATACCATTGATGCTAACTAGATACTTGGAAAACTTTTAAATGATCGTATTTTAATTACCACTGTTGTCAGTAAGACAAATATCTGATACTGTTATGGTTGACACATTGTGTCCGCTTGAGTAGTTTAACTAAGAGACTCAGCAGGATGCCGGGATCCTGACTTTGTAAACATCTTGAGCCTGTGCAAGAGGAGGGCACAGAGATTTTGTGAGTGCCACACCCATCCTGGAGGGGCGGGGGCGGCCCGCGCACAGTGGGAGGGAGGAAAGAGGCTTGCTTTCCCCTCCCTTTGCTCTGGCTGCTTTTGCTGGCTGCTGCCTTGAAGTGTTGCCCCAGTGCTATGCCACCTGCCTTGGGGTCAGTTGATTATGACTGAAACGTCCACAAACTGTGAGCTAAATAAATCTTTCCTTTCTTCATTTTGGGAGTTGGTTATTTTGTTCTAGCAATGAGAGAAACGTAACCAAGACAGATGCCAATGTGATCTTTATTTTATTCATAAATATTTTGCCCTCTCTTTGCTTGTTTTTAACTTTGAAGTTCTACAATTTCAGCATATCATTCTGTTGGCCATGATTTAATTCTGCCAATAAAGTCTTTCCTTAATGTTGAAATATTTGTTTCATATTGCTTACCTAATTCTTCCATTGAAAATCTTGTAAATGGATTTTATTTTCCATATTATGCTTTCCACTAAAATTTTTTTTAGAAAAGTAAGAGAAAGTTAGCCTTTAATAATCATGCTTTTTACTATGAGACAATAAAATCCTTCATAGAAATGTTTATTCCAAGAAATTTTTAGAAAGTCATGAATGCTCTCAATACAAAAAGGCCTTTAAAAACACTCAGGAAACTCCTGGGTTTAGAAATTGTCTGTAGACATTTTCACATAATTTTCCTTCCAAAGGGCCTTCTGGCATCGCGTTTAGAGCTTATGAGAAGTGGTGTTGCTATCTAATTTCTTTCGTACATGGTGTTGTTTAAAGGTTAACAAAGGACACGATCTTTTGGATTGAGCCTGTTAATTTTGGTCACAGTGGAAAATATCTTTCATAATGGGTTTACCCTTGTTTGTTATTTGCTTACTCTGTATTATATAGTACATAACACAACTTGCAAAACTATAGAAAAGATATAATTTTTGCTTTATATAATATATACACAAAACATGTTTATTAAGTTTTCAATCACCATAATTCAAGCAAAACTTTGCACCTTGTTTTCTATTCATCGTAATAACAAAGAGAATCAGAAAGGTTGTTTAGATGCCATTTTCTTACATTATGATCTTTGTGGGACATCATTTTGAGAACATTATTATAGGAATAACAATATCTGTTTCCTAGCTTTGGTTATTTTATCCAAATAAAATTGATTTTGGTCAACACAGGAGACTTTTATCTCAATTTTTCTTTTGCTTCTACCCTCAACTTAAATGAATGGACAATTTCTGGTTTTGCTTCTTTCCAAATTTTATTTTTGTCTTAGTTTACAAGGATATTGCATGAAGTTATTAATTACATTGATCCAGAGACTCACGCTTTTTCATGGTTTTTATCAGGAACATCAACCAGTGATCCACAGAATCACTCCACATTTCTTGGAAATTAAGGCCAAAGTAGGATGGGTTAAGCTGCTATATAAAAGACATGTAGCTGAACTGATTGAAGCCACGTTGTATTTTAATGCTGTAAAGCAGCCTCTTGGAGTTTGCTGCTGCTTTTGCTAATTTACTCCCAGTCTCTCAGTGTGTGTGTTTGTGTTCTTTTCTATAGTTAAATGCCTTCAATTCAGAGGTTCTCCTTGTATTATAACACAAAGATGATGAAGATTGCATCAACAGCAGTAGATTAAAGTGGTTAATTGCAAACTAACATCAGTATTTTGCCTTTGTTTGTAGAGAGAGGAAAGCAGGTGGTGGTACTTAGTTCTCTGCCAGAACACTGCTATATAAATAATCATGCTCTTTGAAAATAATACCTGTAAGCAAGTTATTTTGAGATAATTTCAGTGTTTATAGATGTCTCTCCTGCAGGAGACCTGAAATCTTTTACAATTGCTAACTGATGTGTAACCCCTTTGCATGTCAGTTTAATTAGTGCTCTGGAACACATTAAAGGTTTGTTTAGTCCTCACACCAGATGAACGTCAGGAGAACTGGGTTCTGATAGCGGCCACGGTATCTTATCGATATAGCTGTTATTGTGAATATTGACAAAACCCTGGGACTGGACAATGTTTTGTGATTTTAAGTATATTTTATTTTCTGTTTTGTTCCCATCGTTATTTTCTCTACTCCAGTTCTCTGCACAGAAGTTGACAATAATTGCCTTTGCATTCCAGGAGAAATGTACTGAGCACACAGCTACCTGGCTGTTGGAGGAATTCAAAGTGAGAGCTCCATGAATCTCTCAGTGGCACTCTCGATTTACCACTCAGCCTCTCCCAACAGAACCTCTTTACAACTGCAGCCTGCTGAGGACATCCGTGGCCAGGAACACACTGCAGTTCACACCCACAACACCCTCCCGGAGCCTCCCAGGGCAAGTGCCTCCGACTCTGAGAAGCCCACGCCTCAGCAGCCCCATCACTTCGCATCAGGGCCTCTGCCTGGCAGCCCCTCAGCCCCTCAGCCCCTCAGCCCTTCAGCCCCTCAGCCCTTCAGCCCCTCAGCCCCTCAGCC
>PVJX010001179.1:5376-27688 GCA_004027295.1 Dolichotis patagonum | reverse complement strand
TTGTCACACGTGCTCTCTACCCTCTGATTTCCCCAAGTTTCATCACATCTGAAGTGTGTAATGCTAAAGCTCAGTGTGTTCAACAAGGTGTCTGACAAAAATCTTCAACCCACTGCTCCACACTGATAATGAATTTCCATTCCTTGAGAAGTTTCTGCTGTGATTTGCCACCATAGTCCTGAAAACATGATTCTTTTCTGTTTTTTTTTTCTTTCCATGTCACATATACATTCTTAAATTAATTTTCTACAGTTTGTCATTTCTGTTTGATTAATATTAACTAACAGTCTGGAGTTTGAAAATTAATCACATTTGAGTCACTTTGCATTTTTCTCTAGTGTGCTTCATATTGTCTCTCTCACTCCTCTTGTTTAATTATTTTTCTGCATGTCCATTATAAATTGATTTATAAAGTCTTTCAGATTGTTGACTCTTCTCTCAACATGACTGAAGCATATTGGGGAACTTCACAATTTTTAGAATACTTTCTCTGGACACTTGAAATCCACTGATCCAATCAATACTAGACATTCGAGATCAGTGTGTTAAACCTGTGGCACATGTGTTATTGTGTTTTTCTTTTTAGATGAAAGACGTTAACGCATGAGTTGTTTTTTCTAAACTAAATCCTCAGTATTCAGGTTCAGTTGCAGGGTTGGCACTTACCGATAAGTAGGTGTGTTTGGGGCTACAGTTTGGGCACTTATTTTAGAAGGTTCACCATCACTGTCCTAGTACATGAGATTTTCTAGAAATGCTCATCAACTCTCTGAGGGGTTGCTTCAATGTGTCCTGAATTCTGCGGATTTTTAAAAAGACGGATTTGTGCTGTGTTGCCTCATCTGTCTTCTTCAAATTCCTGTGCTCACAGGAACCTGCTGCTTAAGTTCTCAAGTAGCAGGGATCCCAGGTACACCCCACTGTGCCTGGCTTCCTAGGTACTTACTGGATTGTACTTCTGTGTTGGATTGTTCTCTTTCTTGATTGGAGTATATTCTCCCAAAGTTTCTAGAAATGAAACATAAGATATAACTCCAATAGGAGTTCATGTTTTGAAGGCCTAGAAATTTCCACAGTACCTACAAGGTGTCCTTTGCATGGGTGCTTTTTAATTGGGACAGCTTGGCTAAACTAGAGGTACATTTTTCAGAATTTGGGGTTAGGGTTATCAAGAAGAAATATTCACGTGGGATGTGGAGGTGCGCAAAGCAGCTGCCAGTCCACACTCAGCCAGGGCCACACCAGGCACCCTGTGTGTCACGCACGTTACCGCTCGTCTCCTGGCTTCACTGTGGAACTGGTCCCGCAATTCCACCAGCTCCCACCTGGTTTCCTTCAGATGCTCGGATCCTGAGCCCCGCACTGCCTGAGGGTTCAGCTGCCAGCATCTTTTGAAGACTAGTAGATCAGAACTGGAGACCAAGACACTCAGTGAGGGTCCAATCCCTTGTTCCCCATTTGCATCAAATCCAGATTCTTTACCAGTCTTGCTGATCTACTGTAACATCAGACCCAGAGGCAGCTGTCCTCCAAAACTTGTATAATAAATTCTCTTTATTTTCTATCACTCAGATCTCTCTCTCTCTTTCTCAGCTGAATAGTCTCTCTCAGCTCTCTCTCAGCTGAATAGTCCCCTTGCTCCATGCATTTTTCTCATGTACACTGTGCCAATGTAAGCTAAAAGCAACAGAGAAAAATAGCCATAGACGGAACCCTCCAAAACTCTAAACTAAAATAGAGTACTTTTCTTTTTAAATTGATTATCTGGGGTATTTTGTCATAGTATTGGAAACCTGAGTGGCACTCTAATATCTCTTGCTCTGGCATTATGTTTGGCACATGAAAATATTCAATAAATATCCAGTTAGTAAGTGGGTAAATATTGTATGTCCTACATTTTAGAGAGTGTAACTGGGTCAATGGTGGCTCAAAAATACTGAGCAAAAGAGATGAGGCCGTCTATCCTATGATTCTTATAGTCTAGTGGTCAGTCATTCTTGGTAACATGTGCCATACTTATAAATTTATTCTTCATCTCAGCCCATATCATTGCCTTAAAATAGTGTTCTCAAAATCAAGTGTTATCTTTCTTTTGTAATATGGCATATGACCGAGCACTTGGGACATAAAACTTCCTAAAATGTTTTCAATGATACAAATTTGGTTTGCTTATTTGTACTTAGTGCAAACTACTTAGTTCATGAGAAAGTTTGCAGTTGTATTTTAAAATTTGAAGTAAGCAACTGCTGCCCCGTAAGTCAAGCTTAGGAGTTTTGTGGGAAGTTGTTAACACCCCATTTACAACCAGGAAACCATGAGAGAGTGCTGAAGTAACTTCCCAAGATTATCCAATGAATCATTGCCAGAGCTGGAATTAAATCCCATAACTCATTCTTGTTTGGGAAGCACTTTTATTCCTGGTTCTGAGATACACTGGGAAAACACTGGTATCACCATCATTTTTCATTGGAGAGTTTAGAATAGACAAAGCCTAAATCAACTTCATAATAGAGGTCTTTATTTCATTTTGGAGCTGCAGTAAAATATAGCTAAGTATCATTAAGTATTACAAATGAATTTAGAGCCAGATTATTGATCTTTAATCAGCTAGTAAATTCTTAAAAAACTGTTGAAAAATGTTGCTAAAGTCATCAAAGTTCACTGTACCTATTACAAAAGATGTCTTTAATAAACTGTCAATGCGTATGTTTGCATTGCCTTATATAACAAGGCTTATGCAGAGGTCAGTTATAATAAAAATTTATTTGAACAAAATCAATCTTCTTTCAGTAAACTGTAACAAATTTTTATTCCCAAAGTCAAGCAAGATATTTCAGGGGAAACTATGAACACAATTAATATTTCCCTAATTGTAATTGCTAAAATATTACCTAAGTTGAATTTTGACTTAAAAAGAGGTTAATTATTTTATTTGAACAACTCTTCCTTTCTAAATCTTTTACATGTTTTGTCCTAGAGTCTACTGTAGCATGATAATATATCCCATAAATTGTGCCACTGTTGGGGTTCTGCAAGTAAAGGGAAAATAAAGGGTCGTACACTAAGGGTCAGCAAAATGGCCGCCGCCCGGCCAGCCTAAGCAAGTAGCTTTTATTGAGATAAAGAACAAAGAAACTCAAATTGCGCATACTCAGATTATATAACTTGTTTACTTCTTGACCTTACAGGACCTCATGTTTTTACCTTGGGGTGGGGGCGATGTTTCAAGGCCTGCACTTTTCCCATAACATTGTCAACTGGATGTGTCCGGGACAAAATGGAGTCTGTGTGGCCTCTCTACATGCCACCATCCTCTTTACCTGGCTGACTAATCCTATCATGGCCTACCTATCATAATCAAAATCAGTTTTTAGCAATTTCAATCTCACAATAGATTTCTGTTTAAAAGAAAAATTAGGGGATTTCTAATTTACGTCTAATGAAATGCAAACTATCGGTTCATTACCTAAATACTATATGTGATTTGATGCCTGTGATTCTTAACTCTATTTTCTACATGGTTTGCGTAGTTCACTAAGATGCAGATTTGCTGGACTTCTTTGTGAGTGAGAGGACCTAAGCCTCGAGACGAGTGCACCATCTGCAGTGTTTCTCCTCTGTCTATGCATTGCCCTGCTTTATGACTAATTTCATCAGGAATAACACATGTTTTACTCAGAGACTGCAAGGAAAACACTTACATGCAAGACACATAATTTACAGAATTATTTTATAATTGTCACCCAAAGGGTTAAACACAAGAAGTGCAGGAAATCTGTCCACACACTAAGACCCAAGGAATCCAGCTGGACCCCACAGCAATGTTCTTCATGAGTCCACCTGAAGAACTAAAGCCCATGACAATGCCCGCCACGAGTCCAACCGGAGGCCTAGAGCATGCAAATCCGTTAAGTGGGTCTGCGCTCGGAGGGCCCAAAGGCCAGTCGTGCAAGCTAGAAAGTCTGCACTAGGGAGATAAAGGATCTGTGCCAGCAGGCCGAGGGCTCTACAGTGGAGCCAGGAAGTGACACTGGAAGGACAGACAGGGCTCCTCTGAAAGTGCCGCACTCACCCTCAGCAGCGATGAGACCCCAAGCTCCAGCGACAATAACAGCCCAGCCCGTATCAGGAAGCCAAGATGGCAAGCTTCTCCTGGAGACTGCACAGAGCACTTCTTCCCCTCCAGAGCCAGGAAGCGATGCTCAAAGTAAGGAGCAGAGCGCCCCCACAGTGAACCTCAGCGCCCCTCAGTGACAAGGCCCTGAGCTCCTCTGATGGGAACAGCCCGGTTCATACCAGGGCGGCCAGCATGCCGAGCTCCTCCAGGAGAACCGAGGGCTCCACACAACAGCACCTCCTCCTGTCCCGTCTCCTTTTCCTGCTGGCGCAGCCCTCGGGGGGCCGTCCACACGCAGCACCACGCTGACCCAGTTCAGCCGGTGTTCAGCTGACCGTCAGTTTTCAATCCACCACAACATACGAGCAGCATCCTGCCTGGCATGCTGCTGTCTGCGTGTTAATTTGGAATTACAGATAGAAATTGTACCACTTTCGCTTTCCTTTCACTCCTGTCTTCCTTCACTGCCTTCCCGAGAGCACATTAGGACACATGCGCTGTGAGGACAGTGCCTTGGCCTTATTCCCCGAGTTTAGAAAAATAGTGGACTATAGTAGCGTCACTCTGTGCTTGCTTGGGATGAGTAAGAATTTCTTCCCTGTTACTGGTCTGCCTACAGCGCTGGTAAGAAACTGCATTTCTTCCAGCCCACTTAGCAATGCAGCCAGTTAGTGAGACCCTGTCTTAAAATACAAACATTTTAAAAAGGGCTGCAGATGCGGCTCCAGGTGAAGGCGCTGGTTTCAATCCCCAGTATCTCACATCACAAAAGACAAAGAGACAGCGAGTGCCTGACCTCCCCTCAGTGCCCCATTACTGACCTCAGTCTTGATACTGAATTTAATAGTTTTTGCCCTAATTTCAAAAGACGATTGTTTACGTAAAAACCCAATTTGGAAACTTTAGTAATGCCATAATTCACTATGTATGAATCACTATGCAACCAGTGACAGAATTTAATACTGGTATTTCCAGCCCTCTAATTGTATTCAAATTATACTGTTGCAGGCCAGTACACTTTGAAACACGTAAGTACAGCCTTATCCTAGTACAGCGTCGCATACACATTATTTTTTTCTCATTTTTAAGACACTGACAGAGATGAAAGAAATTTAGAATATTCATCAAGCCTTGCTTGTCTTGAAAGCCTAAATATCCTAATGTCCTTCAGAATTCCTTGTGATAGTTGTAGCAGCAGGGTCTGTACCCTTTAAACATTACAAAATCCAGCTTCTTTTTCTCCAGACGTAGATTTTCTGTCATTTCTTGGTGCTTGTGAATTTACCATTACAAACAACCCTGCATCACCATGAAGTGTGAAAGCAATTATCATAAGCAGCAGAAAGAACACTTGCTTTTAAGCACAACTGGTGCAAAAATTTGTAACACAAAAACTAAGTTTACCAAATAAGATAAACAAAGTGTTTAACTAACAATAAAACCTTGACTTAGTTTCAGATGCTAAGAGGGAACAGAGGTCCTCTGGCAGGCTGAGCAGAGCTCCGAGCTGAGCTGTGCCCTTAGCCCTCCTCCTCATTCATTCATTCGTTCATGTAAATGTCAAACTGCGGGCTTGAGATTTTTAAACTCCTTGTGTAGTTAGTGGATGGACTGTCACTAATTTACTTACCTGAATGAAAGAGACTACGTAAATGACTAGAGTTCCGGAGCAGCACTTTCAAGGCCTTCTCTGTTAGAGCCGCTGAAAAATTAGCCGGAGAAGTTAGTTTTTCCTTAGGAGAGTAAATGGCAGAGCTGACCCGCTTCCCACAGCGACCCGCCCTAACTGGGTGCACGGACGCCAGGCGGAGCAGCCTGCTGGGAGCAGCCCTGGACGTCGGAGCCATGGTTCACAAGGGCGGTCGTGGCCACAGGGCCTCGGACTAGGGCCAGCTGCACGGCCCGGGAGCGCCGGAAACACCCGCCCCGGGCGGTGCGCCACGCTGAGGCGGAGTTTGGGGGGCCACAGCAGGCCGCACGCAAAGGAGCTTGCACCGCAGGGCTTTGCGGGTGCTCAAGCCTGAGACGACAGTGACAGAGACCGGTCCGGAGAGCGGCCAAACTGTTTGCCAGATTCATCAAGTAACAGCCTGTCGCGTCTCATGGGGCAGGAGAAGCACCTGCTGAAGGAAGAGTTCCCATCTTGCTTCCGAATCCTGGCTGGGGAATTACCTTTCATGATTTTTAATCTAACCCGAGTCTATATTCTAAGTTATTTTCCCTCTTTCTGTGCTGTCAAATAGATTATCACATATTTTAATTCGTTTTTGTTTTTGTAATCACACGGGACCAAAATATACTCCATGGGTAAATATTGTAGAGCGTGGAGGGGTGTTTTAAACCCATTTTTCGTCTGTACTCTCTAGACTTCCAAACTTAAAAATCTTGGGCGAAATGCAGACTTACAGATAGTGACGCTCCGGAAGAGACAGCCCGCAGGCAGAGGTCCCCACTGCAGTCCGCTGCCTCACACAAAACGGGGCGCGGGACCCACGCAACACTCTTCCCGCGCTGAGGGGGTGCGCCGAGCTTGAAGGACGGTGAGTCCTTGCACCCGTCATTTCAGAATTGGACAAAATAAATAAATAAACATGGACCCATGAGCATAATTAGGTCAGTTCAAAAGAAGAGGTTTCTGAAATGGCCTCTCCCAGTTGGGGCAGTTAGATCCCGCTTATGTTAATGTGGCAACATCCCGAAAGAGCCACGGCATATTTTATAGTTGATTCCCTGAAAAACAAGCCATGTGTGCGCATACGCAGAGTCACAGAATTAAGCAGAAGGGTGTATTTGTACTACATGAAGGGCTTGGCTGGCAGCCAAGTAGGTTTACATGTAAGTCAAATAAATCCCCTGCTGCAGGCAGGGCATGTTACTTAAAAATGAATGACTGCCACTAACAAAACAACACTGAAAACATTAACCTACATTTTGATTGTTCACAGACTGGATTAGGAAAACGAAGACAATGCTAAAGATGACCATCAGCCTTGTTAGCACCCTCTGGGCACCCGAATGTGTCCTGGGTGGGAAAGGGTGGGTAACTACAACCATAAACATAAGTTAGCTCTCAGAGGATGTCTTCCTGCAGGGGGGTTGGGAGGGAGTGAGGCCTTGGCTCTGAGTCTCCCGCCTTGGGTAAACACCAGGCCACACTCATCTTCTTCCTAATTTCCACATCCAATCATCTTACCTCCTTAGTTTGCCGGGTGAGCACAGCTGTCTATTACTAGACTGTCACACAGATTACAAAATGAGCCCCGCTTCCTAGCCGTCATCTTAATCTCAGCACCATGAGTAGCGAGCGCCTCCCACACACAACAGGAGAGATGGAACCATAGAGGACCTTTGCTTTACATCTTCACACTCACACTTGACAGTCCACCGTGTCTTCTCCACGAGTTCTTCAGACAGTTCACCCAGTGCGTCGTTTTTCTAGGTGTTTCTAGCCCTGCAAGGCATCTGAAGCTTCAGTACTACCATGCCAATGGCTTTCCACATAAAATCTTTGCATCCCCATCCTTTTCGTGGCTTCTGATGCCCATGCCATAAAACTGTTTTTCTTGGGGGAGCCGTAATATTTCGCAGGAAGCAGCCTTTGAGGGAAAAATGTTATTTTTCTTCCTTTTACTCCTCCTGCTGATTAAAAGATGGCAGAGTAGCCAGCTCCACAGCTGACATCGTGGCACAAGGATGGAATATTCGTGGAGCAACATGGGCGAACAAGAGGGACAGAGCCTGGGGTCCTGACACATGCACACCATTTTTCTGCTGTGATTAATATATTTATCTTGTATAATCATCTGTCATTTGAACCCTACCTACTCCTGGGAAAATACCCTTAAAATTTTCTTAAGAAATTTTCAAAGTTGCCTTACCCACTCCAATCTGACTTCTTTCTAAATCAGATTTGCTATGACTTCGGACACCAGAGTTACCTGGTTCCCCCCGCCCACAGAGGTGGGAACAGAGAGCCCGTCATACAAAGGCTTCCTCACTTGGACTTCATCTCTCCTTAAAGACCAGCGTTCCTGCACCTCTGACACGCGCACTGTACTTCCCACATGCTACTACTGAGGCTTCTATTGAACACCCAGTATGAGTCCCCCATTCCAGGGACCTCACACCCTTTCAAAGCCCCCTGGACCAGAGCCTGGTGCTGCATTTGCATAAAAAACTTTCCCTCCTCGCTTCATGAGGCCTTTACACTTCGCCTTGTGTGTAAAACTCCTTCTAAGCTTTCTCCTGAGCCACCATCTTCTGATCTTTCCATATTACTATGCATGATAAGTGAGGGGTTTGCATGCCATATGCATTTTTTTGCAGGCTTTCCCACTCTGCAACAAAAATAGACTGTCATCCTCTTCCTTAGTCAGAACCTTCTCCAAATCCCTAGTATCTGCCAAGCTGCTACTAAAGATCAAAAACTTTGTGAAAAAATTAGTGAACTAATTCCATACCCAAAAGGGATGGTACACATCACACTGTCCATTCTTCTGTGACTAGATGGAAAATAAAAGTAACACAATATTTTAAAAATTAAAACCATATGCTCTTATAAACAAAATCATCACTAAGGCTATTGTCTGAATCACAGATCAATAACAATTGTTGTACCTTATATTACCTTAACCCCTGAATTATTTTGGCAATTAACCTACTTGCTTTTCATTTTCCCCCCTTATATCTGTTCACCTAATGTTAAAATAATGTTTACCTTCCCAGTGTCCTAATTATCTGAGTCACGTAGGAATCAGAGTCTGTTGGAAGTAAAGGTTGACCGAAAGGTTAATGGTTAGAGGTAGCTAGTTAGCTATGCAAAATTCTCATGACTTGTCAAATACCTCCTCAGAAAAAGATTAACTGCAAAATTCTGCATTCTCCTCATGTATAACATTCACAAAATCTCACACTTCATCCCAAAAATATTGAGTGCCATTACTAATGGGTGGTGTCTTAACGACTGGACACAGCTGACTGGAAGCCATATTTGATATATTTCATAATGAGGAAATCTTCACGAAGGAAAAAGAATGTTATATTTGCAAAATGTGTAGCATATGTGCTGTTGAAGTGAGCACATTTGCAAAATACTCAGCCATGGACTTCCTGAAGGAGGGGTAGCCAGCTTCGTTACTGAGAAACGAGGAATCAGCAATTCCTCGAACCCCATATATAGAAAGCTGGCCAGAGAATATTAGTGATTCTTGATTTTATATAAAGAATTATAAGAAAGACTGTACTGAGGCTATAATTTCTTTGAAAACTTCATCTTTCATTTTTGATGTTTAATTGACACCTACTAAGTGCACATACATACAGATGGAGGTCAGTGTGCTATTTTCATACGTACATAGTGCATGCACCGATCAAACCCACTTTCTCTATCTATATCTTCCCCCACCACACACACTGCACAACTACCGCTAATCACTGCTCTACACCCAGGTTGGCTTATTTTTAGCTTCCACTATTTGTCTCTGTATGTCTGGCTTATTTCACTGAACATAATACCCTGCAGTTCCATCTATTTTTCTAAACTCTCTAAACTCATCTCGTTTCTCTAAGTACCTTTCTTTTTTTTAATGTTTGGCTAAGTTAAACCTATTATAGGAATAAGGAAAAAGAAAGAAAAACATTATCAGTCATGTTTAGGCAGCTCTAGATTAGAGAATGTACTTCTTTGGGGACGTTGCAGAAAGAAGATGAATTTATTTAATTCCCGTTTTGCACACTGTACCTTGAGCCATACCCAAGTCATTGCCAATATGTTAAAAATGTAATAAAAACTCTTTGCTTTCCATATCGTACATGAGGAAGTTGCTATGTAAGAGCTCATACATTAGCAGTACATCAGCAGCAAATATTTCCTGAGCATTTATCTTACCAATCAACTAGTATCTTTGTTGTTTTCTTTTCTTTTCTTCTGTAATAGGGATCAAACTCATGACCTCGTGCTTCTCAGGCAGGCGCTTGTGCTGCTGAGCTGTATCCACGGCCCTCAGCTAAGCTCTTTATAAGCGTGATCTCCTTTTCTTTCCAGGTGAGCCATAGGAAATAGATTTTACTATCACTGGTTAACAGATAATACATAGATTACACAAAGTGGAAATTTCATGTAGACATTTAGTGAGAGTAATTAAAGCACGAATCATTCCTTTAACTGCAGAATCACAGCATAGAATTCCTGAGGAAACAGCAAATTACTGTACCATGTAGAGTGTGGTCCCTTTGCGGTCATGACTTGCCTGAAAGCCCTGCTACCCTGAGCTGGTATAATTCCCCACCTGCCAGTCTGAGAAGTCAGCAAAGAGCACGGACGTTTACAGAGCCCTAGGCCTGGGTCCCTACATCTGCACTGCTGACCGGGGGAGCTCGCTGATCACATTTCAGGCCTGGTCAGCTCAAGGCTGCCGACTGGAGGAGGCACACGGGGATCTCCCAGCAGGCTGAGTCCTAACAAAACCCTGCGGCTGATCTTGGTTGAAGTATGGACACGCACTGGCCAGAGACCCGGGTGAATCCAGTCGGTCTCACTGCCGAGACCCGAGGAGTGAAACGTGCCCTGATCTCCTTATTTGAGATGCCACGACTGCGAAGTGCATTTGACCTTTGCGGCTCAGAGAGTTTGGACACTTGGTGGCCTCACTGGGCGTCAGCAGGGGAGGCTCTGGAGTGAGAGGTGAAACCCACCTGTGGCGTCTGCACAGGGAGCAGGAAGCTCTCCCGGCGAGCTGTGTCACAGTAATAAATGTCTAATTCTCCATGGGCTTGTGGTCTCCTCACAGGTCAGACTTATGGGCCTGTGGCACATCAGCCTAGCGACTTCAGGCGCTGCAGCTGCCCTGGGCCTGCTCTAGCCCTTGACACTTTTTTCACCTGGTTACTGAACGTCTTCCCCACAGGGAGGCCTTCCGGTGACGTTTCATAAGACAAAATCTCTCCTGCTGTCGCTGGCACTTATCCTTAAGCTGCGAATGATGACGGAGCGGCCATAGAATCTGTTTCTCTAATACTGATGCATGCAATGGGTGCCAGATTGCTAGAGGTCGGGAATCACGCTTGACCCGGAAAGGCAGGGTGCAGCTGTCCCGGTAGGCCACGGGGTACACAGAGACCCTCAGTGCTCGGTCTGCTGCAGCTTGACAAACTCGGCCACGGTCTAGAATTTGCGGCATTTCAGGAGGCACGCACCCCTTTCGGTGTGGAGCGGCAGGCTGGCACCTGGCAGTGAGGCCTCCTGCACTGCTGCACTCCAGTTCCTGCCATGTCACTCGGTTTCTGACCTGGAACATGACTCTACTGGCAAAGAGGGGACAGCCACCTCTATCAGGCCTCATATCTCACATACCTGTTCTTTCCCCATCACTGTCGTAGCTTGGAAGATTGGGAAACTTTGGGGACTTTCTACTGCAACTCTGCAGACCAGTCAGGTTCAGCACTGTGGGGCATCTATTCCTGTGATGACGGGAAATAAGTGACTTACTTGAAACTCTCAAACAGTGGTTTCCTTTCATTTCTGTGTATAATAGCAATAGCTGTCACCGTCTCTAGGAGCATATATGCTTTTAAAAATCTGCACTCAATATGTTGCCTAAGTCTCACAGTTTTTTGGTTTCCCAAACTTACAGTTTATGTTCACTTCATCCTAATCCAATATTGTACATAATTATACACAATGCCACCACATGACAAAGATGACTGTTGTCCCACTCTGTTGAGAGCATTGAAGCTGAATACACGTTCAGGGCTGTGGTGTGTGGCCCAGGCATGGGTGAACTGAGAATGAGGAGACGCCTCAGAGGGCAAGATAGGCCACAGCTGAGGCCACCCGGAGCCTTTCTGGATAGTTTTCCTTAATTAGCATCATCTGTTGGTCTGAGGCATCCTTGAACCATCCCAAGATCCTGCTCAGATTTCCTCCGTTGTCCACTCAACTCCTTGCTTGTTCTGATTAAATACCAGCTGCCTAGTGCCAGTCCATTTGCTGGCTAGTAGGGTTAGAAGCACTGCCGAGGACTTCAGTCCTCCTACAGCCCTAAAGACCATGCCTTTGTCTAATTCCTTTGAGCCTTTGCTGTGCACCCGTTTGGGGGTTGGGGGTCTAGGTATAGACCCTCAAAACCACTCATGTCCCTTTCTCCTGTAATAGTGTCCTATGGTTGCAGCAAAAAACTAATACAACTGAATAGCTGGAATTTAATTTCTCACAATCTGGAAGCTACAAGTCCAAAATCATGGTATCAGCAGAACCGTGTTCCACCTGAGACTACATAAAATCCTTCCTCTTCTCTTCTGGCTTCTTCTAATAACCACCAATTTCAACAACAAACAAGAACACTGAAATGACACACAGGATTTGGAGGTAGCTTTATTTATGTTGATGGGCACTGGCAAGGAACAAATCCTTATAAAAATGTCTGGCCCAGATTCTTGAGTTGGAGTTTATTTGGGATAAGCAAACAGGAAGAATAGAAGCAGAATATTCAGCTGTCTTTCATTGGTTCTTACAATATGCATCATAGCAACCAGCTATGCACCACAATGACCAGACATTTCTAAGAAACAGAGTAACAGGAACTGTTACCTGGGCAACTAAGAAAAACTGAAGTACTGGCTGGGAGGGGGCATTTTCTGTTACACAGTATTTCTCTTTTTGCTACATAACTCGCATATCTGCCTCCATCATTACGAGGCATACTGCCCGAGGTTCTCTGTCTTCAGAGGGTCCTTTTAGCTTCTTTATGTTTTGTTTTAAAAACAAAAACAAACAAAAGGCATAGAAACAATACAGAATTTCAAAAAAAGTAGTAAATTAACAGTAGTTAATGTACTGCATATTGTTATCTTAGAAGTAGTTGTTTAGATTACAAGATGTAGACATAAAAATGATCAAATGAAGCAAAAATTGTTCTTTAAGGTGAATTTATAGAGATTAGTATAGTTATTTATCTTGTGAGTGTATATACACACACACATATATGTACCCTATATATATATATACATATATATATATATATATATATATAATCTTTTCTCTTTTTCCTTTTTGTCTTTCCTCTATCCCAATTGTTTTTCCTTTTGAGCACTTTCTTTCCCTTTCATTTTCAGAAGATTTATTGTACATTTTGGATCTTATTACTCTTCCAGTTTTGATTTTTTTAAAACAATACCATATTCACACATATGAGTTTGACTTATCTTTTAGTTTCTTGTAAAGAAACCTGCGCCTATTACACTGGGACCCATTCTAATGACTCATCTTGACTACATCTGCAAATATCTTATTTTCTAAGAAGGTGACATTCATAGTAACAGAGGTGAGGATTCCAACAGACCTTTCCGCAGGGCATAATTCAATCAGGAACTGTGGGAGTGGCGGAAGCTGGAGATAAGAGCACATGTAGGGCTAAAGCACGCCCAGCCCCCATGGACAGCCCAAGGTGAGCCAAGTAAAGAAGATGTCCCGTCCCAGAACAGGAGGTGCTCAAGTGAGTTACACAAAGTAGCAAATTAGAGGGGGAAACTGACATCAACCTCCTGTCTACACAAACGCATTGTGATGGTTGAGCATTTCCTTTCACTGACACTAGTTACTCTTGTTTTATTTTTTCTTTGCATTGTCTTGAGGTGTTGAACTGTTATTTTTTGACCTGTATTTTCAAGATTTTCCTTTCATAATCGCTAGGCAAGATCCTGCCCTCAAGGTTTGAAAGTCTTTCTTCAGTTTCATTCAAGCAGTATGGCCAGCTTTCAATGGAATTTTTAATTTCCTGAATATCTGTTTGAATGCATTTCACGTAACCTATTTCTTTCCTATATTGATGATTCATGGTTTCCATCCTTTTCCTCTCATCATTTATTTTTAAAATCTATCTCTATTCTAGATTTGCCGAGCAATTCCTTTATAAATAAATGTTGGCATTTCTTTTTTATCTGATCTTATTTCCTCTATAACCTCATGAATTTGTTTCTTTACTTCAGGTGGTATCATGTCAGAAATGTCAGGTGTGTCTTCCTATTTCTTCTATGTTAAAGTCTCCTGGACTTGTTGTGGGTGAGCTAGAAGTCTGAGATTGCATTTTGCTTATTTGTCCTGTCATCTTCTATTTTTTACTTAAATTTTTTAAATTTTGTTTTCTGTGATGATCTTTGTTTTGTAGTAGGTAGCTGTATCACTGGTATCAAGGTCTCTCTAGGAAAAACCTGTTCTTCACAGATGTCTTCCGTGTGTAGGGTGTTCTTGGTTTTGTCTATCACAAAATCCTACCTTCCAAATTAATGAAGAGTGGGATTTGGTATTTTTTTGGCTCAGTCCCCGGTCCTTTGGTGCTGGGCTGTGGTGGGGTCTTTACCCGAGAGCTTCCCAGTGTTGTTACAGAGGGGGAGCAGCTGATTACAGCAGATCTGACATCCTGGCTAAAGTAGTAAAATTGGCAATAACAATAGCATCACCCACAATTTAGAAACTGACAAGCTAGGGTAAGATTGATCTTGTGCTTTAGATCACAGCAGCTGTGTCCATTGTCTTATAACAGAACTGGTTATAAATTAGGAGTTTGTATGCAAAGTGTTTCCCCTTGAAAATCTAGAGTGGTGAGGAAATTTAGGGAGGATAGTGTATAACACAAAGATAACTGGGAAGGAAGAAGAGAGAAGGCTGGTGTACAAGGATGGTCACACAAGGCTAGGGAAACTGGAGAAGTGAGTAGAGAGGAAAGAATCAAGGAGTGTTCAAGCGATTATCTGAACTTGGTCTCTGAGTTTGGGGAGTGGGATTAGTTTTCTGTGGCTGGAGTTCTCCCCATTCCTTTAGAAAACAGAGAAAGAAAAGAGAAAAAGGATGAACAACAGCAGCACATATACAAAAACAAAAACAAAGAAACAAATCAAGAAAAGCATTGACAGAAAGGGGGCGGTTACCGAGTCCCGGATTCTTCCCGCACTGCTGCCTTTCCTGCTGTGTGGTGGGACAGCCCAGGCCTCTGTGTCCTCAGGAGGAGCTGATTATGAGTTCTGGATTCGGCCTGAGCTGGTTGCTGGTCCTGAGATGTGGTAGGAGGGCCCAGCCGCCGGGATCAGTTCCGGATTTCTCAGGCTGGGCCAGGTGCGGAGTCCTGGATTCAGCGTTGCCTGGGGTACTTGCACACTTCTTGTTCCGCGGTCCATCCCGTGTGCCTTGCCCAGGGTCCTATCTTGTCGTTGGTGGTCCTGCAGGTCTCCCGGCTGCCCCTCTCCCCTGCTGCGCCAGCCCGAGCGGAAGCAGGAAGCCCAGGGTTCTGACTGGCACACCTCTCACCAGCCGTGCCGGCCTGAGTCCTGTTCTGCTTTTTATAGGTTTTCAAAATTGAACAAATTTAGTTTTCACTTGTAAAATTATTTTGCACTGATTTATTCTGATTATTTTTGATAACTATGTATCTGTAATACTATCATGCATATATGAAGCATTTAATACAGAGTTATTAATAAATACATATAAAATCTGATTTTCATGAGGTAGTTACAGTCTTACCTTGTTGGCTGTCACTAATGGTGAGCTCTTTGCTTATGTGTCATGGTTTATTTTGAAATCACATTTGCTTAATCTTTGTATTTATGAAGAGTTCAGACATTAATTGAAGAATTTTCTTGGAAAAGTACTAATTTACTCAAACCTCAAAGAAAAGAGCATTAATCACCAGCCCATGCCATCATTTTGTGTGACTCATGACCAGCCAGTGGATTTGTCACTGGAAATTTTTATTCATAATTTTTTAAAACTAGCTTCACTCTTGTTAAGCATGTACTCTCCATTTGGTTCTTTGCTATCCTCCTACTTTTCAATCCAGTAATACAACTTTATGTTTTGCGTAATGCTGAATTTTTTGTGACAAAGCAAATTTTCAAAATTGCTACATTTTCTAATGGAGAGAAAACCTGGTTTTAAAGATATTTCTCAAAATAAAATATTCAATGTCCTGCCCAATCATACTTTGGTTCATGCAGTATAAACATTTCCAACGTGTAAGGCTCCAGAGTTCTTACCTAATGTTTCTTAATACAGATTCCAGTAAACCAAAAATATTTAATGAAAACTAATAATATTACATCTAGGACAAAATGCATTTCTCTCTGTTGTTAGTTGAGAGATGGCCTGTAACCAGAAATAGATTCACAACAGGCTCAGAGAACAGGCTGTTGAGGCTGATTCGGGCAGTGAATCACGTTTTCATAAATAAAGGGAGCTAAGGGACAGCCACACTGGACCACAGGAAACTGGAGGCGCAGGGAAACGCTTGCACATGTATTTCAGAATGTGTGGGTGTGCCGAGGCACATGGGTGTACTAAACGAGAAATGGAGGAGCATACCTGAATTTCCAAATATTCTTCCTCTAGTACAAAAACAAATCATGGCATTTGAGATCTCAGAAAAGGATTTTATACATTTTGATCCTCAGTAAATATATCTTACAAATGACTAAATAATATTCTTTATATCTTTGCAAGTTTTCCAATCTACCAAATAAAAAGCAGAAGATTGAAATACTGTTACAGAAAGAAAGTAAACATTAACTTCCTAGTACAGGAGAAAAGACAATCAAGGACAGAAAGTAAAAGAGAAGAATAAACTAAGGAGTTTCTCCAAATAACAAGATTGATGGAGCAAATAACAGGTGAAGCACTGATGAGTGTGGATAGGAAGGACAGCTGTCCACTCCCTGGGGAGGATGGACAGTCACCTGTTGCAAGTGACCTAAGTACAGTAAGTATTATGATCATCGTACTAGAACGTTTACCAAAGTATCTGAAGTGGATGTTAGTAGAACTAATAAAAATACATCATTTGCAAGTTTTCCTTCTCTGCATACACCATTTACTATATACTAGTAAATATTTAAATGTATCCAGAAATATTAGATGAACACGTATGTAAAATTTTCTTGATATTGATCATATTACCAAAGCACAGGAAATAATTATAGACGAAAGCTATTACATAAAACCTGAAAAGCTTCTGCTCAGAAAATAAAGCCATCAACAGAGTGAAAAGTAACCTATGGAGTGAAACCATCCTCAATTTGAGAGTCTGATAAGGGGTTAATTCATGAAATGTATAAACCACTAATGCAATGAAAACACCAAC
Organism: Dolichotis patagonum; assembly: GCA_004027295.1. Taxonomy (NCBI): domain Eukaryota; kingdom Metazoa; phylum Chordata; class Mammalia; order Rodentia; family Caviidae; genus Dolichotis; species Dolichotis patagonum. The sequence goes on along the minus strand of PVJX010001179.1, from coordinate 10,444 downwards.
AGTGAAAACTCAATTTAAATGTATAAAGGAGTCCAACATTTCTCAAAAGAAGAGATACAAATGAACAATGTATACAAGAAAAAAAGCTCAACATTAATAATTATCAGGGTAGTGTAAATCAAACCCACTGTAAGATATGACCTCAGGCTTGTGGAATGCTGAGGGTCAAAAAGACAAGATAAAACCAATGTTAATGAGAGTGTAGAGAATCTACTGGTGGCAGTGAAAACTGGTACAGCTATAATGAAAAGCAGTGTGAACATTCCTACAAAAACTGAAACAGAACATACAATAAGACCATCTAGATCCAGAGAAAATGAAAGCTAGATATCAAAAAATCTACCCTTTATTCATTGGAATATTATTTATGCAGTAATATTTAGAATAGCCAAGATATGGAAATAATCAAAATATCTGTTGATAGATAAATTAAAAATGTGTATCTGTCTAGAAATATACACACACATGCACAGAAAGTAAAATAAAATAGGCAAAGAAAGACAAATACTGGGTGACATCACATAGGTGATGGATCTAAAAAGCAAACTTTAGGGCCAGGTATTCAGCTCAGTGGCAAAGTGTCTGCCTGGCAAGCACACGGTAGTGAGTTCGATTCCAGTGTACCCCCACTCCAAAAGGAAAATTTAGAGGCAGAGATTATCATGACGGCACGGGGTGAAGAATGAGGGGCCTGGAACACGTTGGCAGTGAGTACCAAGATTCACTCACACAACACAAAGGCTTCCACAGTTCTAACGTACAGTACCTAGGCTTAAACTTTACAAAAGGTCAGACCTTAAGTGATGCACATACACAAATAAAAAAGTTGAGGATGGAAAGTGAAGGACACGGATTCGCTTGGTTGGGGCGCTCATCTGACTGCCTTCTAGTACAGCACTGCATTGCAAACCTTACGTATAGAGAATCTTCGTTTGTCAGTGATAGTTCAACCAAGCTGGAAAAGTGCCTCTTCCAGCCCCAGGTGTCAGCAGTGTGAGCGCTCGGCGTGGTTCTGGCTCCGGGTTTCGGAATCCCGGGAAAGCTTTTCGGAGGAAGAATGAGCCCTGGGCCAGCTGGGGAGGCCCGCGCCCCTCCCCAGCTCCGCAGGCCTCCGTGCTGGGTCCTGAAGCTGGGAGCCGCTGACCTTCCCTTCTCGCTTCCTCTTCGCTTTCCATGTCTTCATTCCACTTGGCATTCTTCTTTTGCTACCAGTTTAAGAGTTCTCCGCGTGAAAAGGGTTGCTGTGATTAATTATTATCGAGTCCTGACCTAGATCCCCGATCTCCCAAACAAGCGTACAGTGTTTAAATAAAATGAGACAAGTGATACGATTTTAGGGCTCTAGGAGTGTCAAAACCCTTTAGCTGAGATTGAGATTCCGAGGGCTAAGACAGACTTCTCTGGACCAGCCACTTTATTAGGTCCAAACACAAGGGGCAGGAAACTGAGGAAAGCACGGGCAATGAGCAGGACCTTGGGAGTCATTTCAAGGACGTCTCCAAGTAATGCATCACGTCAATTCAGTAGAGCTGTCTTACATGAAGACATGGTAGGAGTGAGGGTAGGAGCAATCCCTGCAGCTGCAGTCTCTACTCAATTGGTGTTTGAGCCAGGTGTCCGCAGCTGTGGGCTTATCTTGCCCTTTGAGGTATCTCTGACCTCAAAGGCCACAACAGGCCTCAGCCAGGACCAGTGATTCATAGAGGTTCACTACTGTAAATCAGCTCCTGTCATCAGGCAAGGGGCCGAGCCTAGGACAGACACAGATAAACACAGAAAGCCAATTAGTAAAATTCAAATCCTGCTCAGAGCCGCTGGGTAGTGGTCTCCAACAAATCATTCCTGTGCTTCCTGGAGTCAGCTAGGATTACAGCCTCAACACACGGGAGCGGCTTCTTCCGACAGCCCGAGGGCCAGGGATTAGACTTGAATCCTGGGGTCCTTGCTGCAAATCCATCTCCTCCACATTCACCGCAGCAACTCGGAGCGTGTAGGACGGAAGACGGTTTTCATGGGGCGGATATGGGAGAACATGCTAGGAGTTTAATTTCCAGGTTTTAGAAAAATGGTAAGAACTAATTCAGTAGTAAAACAATGAACTACTCAGTTTTTTAAACCATTAGGTATATTTGGCAGTTTATTTAAATCTCTATTTTATATCCCAATCAAAATAAAGCATAAAAATAAAACATATTAGGGAGACATAAAGCAAGTATTCCTAATATGTAAGAGAACTTAAAAGGGCATATTTTGCTTAATAAAATCTAAACTTTTTAAAAATAATGGCTATAAATAAAGTGAAAAGTTTCCAAACTAAGCAGAATAAAGCTTTCATCTTACAAAAGTAATTAATATACAACAGATCTTACAATAATAAAAATTTAAAACTATATTAAAATTGCATGTGGTTCATTAGAATAATGACACAAATATATAAAAAGATCTTTCACAGTGGGGAATAGAAATGTCTTGTATATTCATGGTTAACCTCATTGTTAAGCAAGAAAATGAGAATTAAAAGTAAAATACTTTTTGTTCATCTCATTAGCAATTATTTACAAAATGTATACTGTACACTTTGATGGAGTCTGTTCTCATTTACACCTCCACGGAATACTGAATCCTTACATTTTTAAAGAATTTTGCTTTTGTATTCAGTTATATTACTTCCTTCAAATTCACTTTGCAATATAGTGAAATAAAGGGCTTCTGCCTTAAGCATATGTTGTCCATATGGATATCTTGCTATTTCAGAAGTCTTGGCCTCCTCGGTAAGAAACAGTCAAGTGGGTTCTTCCCTGCACTCTCACTGGACTGCAGGCTGTTACCTACCACGTGCTATTTGCTGCAGCGTGGAGCAAGCGTTGTTGGATGATCTGTAATTCTCTTATATAAAGATGTGTTTTGATTTGAAGATAAATATTAGAACAAACTGTTACCAAGTATGAAAAACCTGCTCAAATATTAAATGCGAATATTTAATATAAAGTTTTAGTGTGGGGAAAATGGGCATCTGTATTTTTAAAACTTTTATAGACATGACATTTATATTAAAACTCTTAATTGCCATAAATGATATAGTGAAAGTGTAAAATGTGTTAAGTTGTTACATGCATACAGGGATGTGTTTACACATACTTGCAAAAGGATTATTGCAATTAAGACGTATTACCCCCCCCCAATTATCAGCTTCCTTTTTCTGTCTTCTTTTGTCAGTGGGCACTGATCCCAGCACCTTGTTCACGGTAACCAGAAACAGGGTCCCAACACCCCAACCTCTTGTCTGGTTTCACCAGTGAGCTCCAGGGCCTCACCCCATCCCAAATTCCAAGGCACAAGGTCTGTGTTCATCCTTACAGATGAGTGCTTATAGTCCGTCATTTTACTTAAGTGGAATGATATCTTATGCACTCTATCTTTCTGGTTGCTTTTAATTGGTGATCCATTTATACTTTTAGTTTTGTTAATGATTCATTTGGTTCTTTTTATTTTAAAGAGAATAAAAACAATAAAAATGGTACAGAATTTTAAACAAAATGATAAAAAATTAACAATGGTTACTATATTGCATATTATTGTCTTCGAAATAGTTGCTCAGATTATAAGATATAGGCATGCAAAATTGATCAAACAATATAAGCGGTATATTCCTTTCAATGAACTAATAGAATAAGTAGTACAATTATCTTAGCTATCTTGTGTATATATATTTTTTCCCTTCCTTCTTTTCTCCTTTCCCCCATCTCAGTTGTTTTTTCCTTTTGAGCAGTTTCTTTCCCTTTCACAGTATCTTTTGGGTTTATTTATTTTTTCAGTTTCTTACACTAGGGAGACAATACAATGTTTATACATCAAGTCTAATTTATTCTGTTTACTAGTATGGTCTCAAGTTGCATCCATTTACCTATAAAACCTTGAGTTTTTCCTTCTTTATAGCTAAGTACTACTCCATTGTATGAAAAAGACTGCATTTTTATCCATTCCTCATGGCGGTTTCTTTCTTGGATAACCAACACTATATCAATGGTGGGCAGTGGGACACTTACCTGCTATGTGCAGGACTCAAGTGTGATCCTCAGTACTACAGTAATAAATAGGTGTGTGTGTGTGTGTGTGTGTGTGTGTGTGTATGTGAACATATATGTCCAAGACTCTTGGGTACCTACCTAATATTGAAGTGAGTAGATTATATAGTGGAGAGACATTTAATTTTAAGAAAAAATTGAATTTATATATTTTTAATTTTACAGAAAAAAAACAAAATTCCATAAAAATAATAGGAAAAAAACAACAGTTAATACATCATGTATCGTTATCTTCAAAGTGGCTATTGAGAGTACAAGATATGGGCATAAAAAATTCTCCAAACAATATTAGCACAAACTTTCCTTTCAATGAACTGGGAAAAACTAGCAGTATAATTATCTTGTATTTTTTTCCTTTTCCCTTCCTTCCTTTCCAATTTCTCCAACCCTAGTTCCTCTTTCTTTTTAAATGATTTCTTCCCCTTTTACAATATCTGTTGTACATTCTGAACCTCATTTACTTTTTCAGTTTCTCACACTAGAGAAATAATATGATGTTTATGCATGTGAATCTGATTTATTACGCTTATGAATATGGTCTCAAGTTCCATCCATTTGCCTAGAAAAGTCTCAAGTTTTATCTTTCTTTATGGGTGAGTAGTCCTTCATTATATAAAAAGATCACATCTGTTTTTATCCATTCCTTAGTTGATGGGTCTTTGGGCTGTTTCTAAAATTTAGCTATTACAAATTGTGCTTTCTGAACCGAATAACAGAAAATGATCAATGGGTACTATAATATCTCATTTTTGATAGAAAAATTTTGTTTAAACTATCTGCCATATTCAGAAAGCCCTGTAATTCTTTCACTCTATGCATGGCTTTATACTATTTTGTTATGTTTGATATTATTGTATTTGAAACTATGCTCAACTATAGCAGAGTAAGAGATATTGTGATAGCTACTGTTGATGTCCGGTTGTCTTAATGTAAAGTACTGTGTTGCCTATGTTGTCCTGTTCTGATCTGCTCTGTACTGCCCT